>CAUYRH010048121.1:0-117382 GCA_963574655.1 Perodicticus potto | reverse complement strand
CTCCGTACTGAGCCTTAAAGTCAAAGCATTGTATAACAGACATACTCTTATTTGACAATGTGAATGTTACTTTCTTTGCATTATTATTATTAATATTGCTTAATATTTCAATGCAGTAATCATCTGATTTCTTTTCTGAATGTATTTATCTTCATTCATTCTTTACAATGTTTTTGTTTCTAGTCCTTATCTTAAACATTGTTATTGTTATTAAATTTTAAGCCTTTTTAATTCTGTCAAGGCAAAAAGTAGAAACCTAATAAACACATGAATATGTAAAAATAAAAAATATTGTGGCACTTGAATTCATTTAAAAAACTCTTTCACTGAAGCAAAAATAAATTGATCAAACAAGAAGACGACTAGAGTCATTTGTCAAGGGTATTGTAGGGTTACAAAGAATTTCTTTTCTGAGAATTAGATGCTTTCAGACCACTACAAATTGCCTTGGCCACAAGAGACTTCCTGTTCTCTTTTATAAACCCTCCAGTTGACAATTAGTATAGCTCACTAAACAGCATGAAATGGATTTGAGACTGCACTGGAACCCAGCAGAGCTTGTCTTCCAGTGGTGGTAGGGTTTTACAAGGAGCCTCTTGTCTGGAGATTGAGCATTTGGAAATAAACTATGTCCTGAAATGATGCATGCAGCCCCATGTCTGCAATCGCAGGTCCATGTTATTCAGACATCTTCGACTGTGGCTTTAGTCCCCTTTTGGCTTCTTCTACCCTGCAGTGGTAGAAGTAGCTTTGTGGTTTTTTTGCAGGCACCATTCTGTCAGCTACACTTGCTACAAAAATCTTCATCCTAAGCACATTGGGGCCGTTTCTCAACTGGCTAAGGGCCAATGTCAAACTCTGAAAAAACAATTCCTGCTTTTTCTATCTCTTGGACTGAGAAAATCTTCCTTTGACAGTAACGTAGGTTCCAGCCCCTCAAAAAAGAGGACAAAATGAGGATACTAAAGCAATTGATCAGTTCAAGATGAGAATTCAACAAGCCTTACAAGAGGAACTATTAACTAACACTTATCATTGTTTCCAACCTAAGCACATGTTGAAAAACGATCTCCACCTACATTTCTCCGATGCTGTTATTGCCTTTTATTCTATTAGAGAAGAAACTTATGCTACATGGGTTGCCTGCAAAACACTTTATAACACATTCAGACAAACCTTATTGCTGTGATATTATCTTTTCTTTTATAATATATGAGAATATCACCTTAGTACCTTCATTGTGCTTTAAAGAGGAGGCCTTTGGTTTTGCTGGAGTTAAACTGATTAGGAAATGCACACATAAGGAACAGTTGTCTACAAGTCAATTCAAGCATGGAGACTCAGCATCCCAGTATCTAAGTATATAGTATGTGTTGTGTAATTACATAAGAAGTTGTTCAAGCTGTTTTGCTCTTGGACTAATAAACTACCATGCAAGTCATTTCACTTCTTTCTTTGTGACTCATCTCTCAGGCTCTAAAATGTATCATACTTCCTCAAAGGAGGTAAGGACAAAACATTGTACACATGGAAAAATGTGAGCGTTAATAAAAACAAAGTGTTCCAAAAGCACAACAGCACTTGTTGCATCCGGACCTCCCCTTGGCAGGGACTTGGAAGCTTCGGTCTGAGCACACTAGTGAGAGGCCCCTGCCACGCTGAGCTCATTCCTGAGTGGGGTCTCCGCTCCCAGGCTCCTCTGTCTCTCAGAAAATCCTTTTCCTTTCTCTTACTTTACAAATCTCAGGTTTCATACAGGTGCTATGTCCTTTTGAAAATCTTTTTGTGGGATTCAGGAAGTTAATATTTCCCCTACCTTGCTGTGCATTTTGAAGCATCTGGCCAAAAGCATGTTATTTAGACAGAACAGAAACCCACCATAGAAGCCAAGGCGCTTATGTTTGATTTCTGTCCTCATGATTGCTCTACCTCCTGGTACAAGAGCCTTTCCAAATCTTAACTTCATTAGTTTGTAAATGAGAGGAATATTATAACTTAGAATCTAATTCAGCAAAGACTATTACTTAGCTTTCAAACTGCAATTACGGTGTTCTTGCATGAGCTCTTTAAAGCCTACTTTTCAGGCTCAGTAGCCACGGATTAAAATGAGATTGAGATTCCTATAAAATGTTAGATGTGTCTCAGGAAAAAAAGAAAGAAACCTCATGATCTTTCTGCTTTGCAATTTAAAATACATTAAAGTCTTTCTGGTTCCTCTCCTAGAATGACCCGTGTGGTTTATTCTGGAAGTCCCCATACACCAGTTGCTTTTGATAGCTAAAGACACACTGTGAAGAGAGCAAACCATTGGTGTATTAAGAAATTCACCATTCTCTTAGTTTTAATAGTAAGCCCGTAAAAAGTGCAGGAGGCACACCTGGGACACTCAGACTGTCCAGCTGATATGAAGACAGAATCTGAGCAGATAACATAACTCTTTTGACAGGCGATTTCACTGAATGACACAGATCTTTGACTTTGAACATAACAGTGCCCATTGTGGAAAGCCTAACTGTTCAAGGCCAAGGGCTCCTTCTTGTCCATGTTGGTGCCTGATATAAGCAGCTTAGATCACCAAGGTGCTCCATAAATGTAAGTTTCAATGGTGGAGTTTTGGTGGCGGGGGCAGTATTGAAACCCAGGTGGCCAGGGGTCTTCCTACTCTGTGCGCAGTATTTCCAGCTTCATACATCACAACTTTCTCATTCAAGGTTTTGTACCTCTTAGAAATGACTCCACCTCAGGATTTTCCACCTTTTGCTCAGCAAGAAACTCATTTCTGGCTTTATCACCTTTTGTTCTGTTATTTTGCATCAGCCTCTACTTAACTGAATCATTTGACAATGTGATTCAGTGTGTCCTTGGGACAGTTTCTGTAGCCCTTGCTTTCCTTCTTTACTTTCTTTGCGTGCTTTACTGAGTCATATACTTTGGTGACTAAGTTCTTAATTTTTGGTCTTACCACCAGCTTCAGGGTGGTGACAGAATTAGACTTTGTCTCAAAAAAAGTATAATTTTTGAAGTAGCATATGTTTTTGCAACAAATGGTTTAATAAATGCATCTACACATTTTCCTTCTCCACAAGGAAAGCCCATTACTTCATTCTCTTTATTCTTGGGAATTTCATTTTAGAATGGCCTTGTGGTTCCTTAACATACTCAAAGGATTAAAGCTGTATGCTAACATAATAACCTACATGTTTCTTAAAGGTAATTCATGAACTAAACATTTATTTTCCATCTGATTTGTACCAAGAGCTGCTTTATCTGAGGGGAATCTCACAATGATCAAGAGAGAAGGCATTCGTGTTCTGCCGCAGGTGACAGTACAACAGTGAGAATCAAGGGATGGAGAAGTGAAAGAGAAGACTGAGCTCTTTCCCAGTAGTGACAAGAGCTACAGAGAGGAGCAGGTGGAGCCTTGGGATAAAGAAGCTCAGGGTTGGGTGGGGCAATCCAGGCTGATGTCAGGGATGCTTCTTTGAGGAGTTGACATTTGAACCGAGTCATGAAGGGAAAATGGGAACCAGTTTCACAGAGAGCACAATGACCCTACAGAGGAAATAAACTTGGCAGTTTAGGAAGCAGAAGGAATTCTGGGTGTCTGTGCAGTGACCCAGGGAAACAGGGCCTGCAGATTAGGGCATGGAGATCACCAGGACAACAGAGATGGGGCAGGAGCTGGCCCTGACTCTCATGGTAACAGGAAGCCACTGAGAAGGCAGAACCAGAGGCACAGAGTTATCTGATTTGTGTTTCTAAAAGATTCCTTTGGAACCTGTATACCAATGAGTCAGCACTGGGCAAGGGAGAAGGCAGGGAGAACAGTTAAGTTAAGGCCACTGCTAGGGGTCCAGGCAAAAAATTATGATGAAGACCAGCAAAGTGACTATAGAAAAACTCAACATTTATGTCTGCAATGTGGTAATTCTGCCTCAGTAAAAACATCATCTCTTTTTCAGTGTACCAAATACCAGATGAAGACCCTGTTAACTTGATATTTCTTAACTGTAAACATTTGTAATCAACTGGCTTTTCATCCATGTAAGGGCACGGGCTTGTGCTTTTTTGTCAGTCTCTTGGGTCTGGGAAGTGCCGTTCTATATTCAGCACCTTGTGGGTGCTGAACAAATATTGATTAAACAAACCGAGTAATGAATCATGTCTGCTGCAAGTGTGGGTGCTTGGTAACGTGAAAACACAGAAGTGGGCTGGATTCTCCCATCTGCAGGGCAGGCGCTGGATTAAGGACATTTGGAGGGAAGGTGGGGAGTTGGGAGCTGTGTCCTCCTTCCATCCTGTGGTGCTTTGGGATTGCAGCACCACTTCCCACTGGCTGAGCTGAAACCGTTCACATTCCCCACCAGAGGATCATCACCCAATGGTCAGGGAGGAGCTAAGGAAATGATGTATTTGCTAAGTGTGTGGAAGTTTGCTGGTGGAGACCAGCACCCCTAAAAGGCGACATAAGCTATAGATGGAGCAAAAGGGAAAAAGTGGAAAAGGATTGAGGTTTCTTTTGCAACTCCTACAACTCTCTTGCAACTCCATCTTTGGTATCATGAAAGTTGCCATTAACAATAGGTAAATGAAGGTGTGTCAGTGTTCAAATAAAACTTTATTTGTAAATACCAAAATTTAAACTTCAGATAATTTTCATGTTTTCTATGTTTATGTTTTTTTCTTGAATTATTTAAAACATAAAAATTGTTCTTAACTCCTGGGATATACAAAAAAATGACAGCAGATCACTCACGTGCCACAGTTTGTAGAGCAGGAAAGAGGGAGAACAATGTATCTGAATATTATTCAAAAACAGGGAATTTTATGAAGAAACAATATTTGACACTATCCTTTCGTTTAACAGTTGCTTAGTGCAAATTAAAAGGTAGACATTTGTGGAACATGATGTTTGACGATAATCAAGATTAGGTGGCATCATTATCCCCTAAGCATCAACCATTTGGCTTTCCATTGCCTTCCAAATGAAGTGCAAACACCTAAGCATGGCCCAAGGGCTGTACACTGTTACATGTTCTCCACACTAGGACCAGATGAGCTTTTAATCACACATACCAGGTGATTTGTTCCCCTTCTTGAAATGCTCCTATAACTTGTCCCTTACCACTTGCATTGAGAGTATGATGCAAGTGCCTTATCTTGACAGTCCCCCCAGTCTTCAGTCTCAGAGCTCTCCAGCACCTTTCAAACAACTTTTCCTTCAGCCTGAAACATGCCTTCACCAGTTTCTAGCATGGCTGTTTCTCCCTAAGAATTCAGAATTCAGTTCAAATGTTGACTCCTGAGAGGGACTGTCCTTTACTTCCCAGCCCAATGTGGCTCTACTCCTAGCCAATTTCTTTTTCCCCGACTCCTCCCACCAAAAGGTAATTTCTGTCTAATCACTGCTGTGTCCCTATTTGTAGAATAATGCCCAACATTTAGTATTCTATATTACATGTTTGTTGAATGAGTAAAGGAAGGACATACGTTGGGGTGTGTTTAGAATTGTAATAGTATTTTACCCTAGTTGAGAATGAGGGTGACTCTGTATGATGGGACTGGGCTGGGGAGAGGGGAGACCATGGCCTTGAGAATTGAGCAAGGACCAATCTTGGAGAGGTCCTGGGCCATGCTGAGGTGTTTGCTTATTTGGAAGGCAATGGGAAGCCACGGAGGGTTTTAATAAGGCCCAGAATAAAATAGTTCATGTATTTCTTAGAATGTTGACATTGAGAAAATGAAGATTATGTTATTATATGCTCTGTTACCCCATTAAGTATGGCAAAGGTCAAGGAGTAATCAGAGACTATCCTTAACTTAAATGAGCACAGAAAGAAGCCAAAGGATGAATTCAATTCCAATTCGTTGCAAATATTACAACTCATCTACATTCCTCTGCACTCTTTTTGAGATATGAGGCCTTCAAGTAGCATCTGACACATTTCTGAATGACAGAGCTAGAAGAAAAGATGCTCGCAACGTTGGGATTTTTGGTGTTGTTTGACAGAAAGAGACTGTTTTTCAGGTTTACTTTCAGTTTGAAAAATGAAAATGAGGATGTGGAAAAATAAAAAAACCGATTCAACTTTATTCTGTAGTTCAAGCCCCACTGGCTGGGTCCAACTACGGAAATGAGATTTCTGTATGAGATAAGCCTCTCTCAAAATGTGCCAACACTAACGCAGACACCATTTAAAAATCTAAAGAAACAGACAGGAAGAATTTCTTTTTTCTTATTTATTAATCTGTCTCCTTTCTTCCATTATTCTTCATACTTGGAACAGAAAATTACTAACTTCTATCTATCCTCTTTTTTTATGAATTCATGGAGGAAGGTTAAAAAAAAAATTAACTCTTTAGAAGCCAGAAGCCAGATTTGCCCCAAAGGTGAGCGAGAACTGAAGTGTGAGGCTGTTTGAAGAATGCACGTGGGTACTGAAGCCCATGTTCCTTGAAGGCGGTAACAGTGGCTGTTTCTCAGGGTTGCCTTTGAGCTGCCTGTTCACCTGCTTTCAGATGATAAAGTCTGTGATGGCTAGGAATACCTTTCCTTGTGGAGAAAAAACAGCCAGCTTGACTAAGTGCCCATTGAGATCTTTGTTCACATAGTTAGATATTTACTAACAACTTAAAAATGTTTAAGATGACCACGGAGAGCAATATGAAAAGTGTGGGTCATGCAGGTGCTCACCATCTCTAACTTTATCCTGCTTGCCTCCAAAATGCATTTCCTCTTTAATTATTCTCTCCACTCCCCTAAGGAGCAATCCGTATGGTGATGTGCATGCCCTAGGGGATGTTTCTCAGACTACAAAACCTTCCATGAAGATGTTTTTGCCTATCTTTTTTTGCCCCAATGCATCAACATCTCCCTAAGAAAGGCAGATCGAGATTCAGAGTGATTTTTAAGCACTGCATCTTTTATGCCAATAGATTCCTGAGTTTGCCATTGGCCAGTTTCCGTTCCTGGGAAGCTTTCACTTAGAAATGGCCTGAGGGAAGAAGTCCTTTGTGAGTCCAGGTGAGGCAGTGGTTAGAAACTGGGACATTGGCAAGGATGCAAATGCCAGGTAGCATCCTGTGCCACCTCTGTCCCCAGTGGTCACTGCCAACTTAAAGAGGCCCATGAATTTTTTCTACTGCCGGATGTGGGCTCCTACTGCAGAGACTGATGCAGGTGCCCACAGGAAGAGGACTGAGCTCTCTGAATCTTTGGGGAAAGACAGAGACCCAACGTATGGGGCCCCCTTGAATTTAGGTGGCATGAGAAGACTTACTGAAAAGTCATCGCTGGGGAAGAACAGGAGATCTTGAAGAGGATCATTCTGATAGGTCTTTTCTAGTTCTTCAATGACAGTTTCATAGTCCAAAGGCTCCAGAAGCCTAGGCTTTTCTTGCTGTAGGAAGAGAAAATATATTAGCCACTTGCATGTATCATCTCTCTCTCTTCTATGCTGGTTGGATTTCATTTCTTGGTTATCACTGAGGCTTTGGCCTTGCACAGTTTTTCTGATGGAGTCACAGATACTAGAGGAATTTAGGGCAAAAAGCACATTACTATTATTCCTAGATCTGATTTCTGTAACCTAAATGAACAAGGGTAGTCCTTTGGGTTAGTTTGGGGCTCCTAGAAGCTGGCATGGTCGCCATGAAATTGGGATGCTAAAAATGATCTCATAGGTGAAAAAAATATGTCTTTTCTTTCCCACATCAATGACATAAGACACCTTCCCTCTAACCCCTGAACATACTCCAGTTCCTGTTGCCACCTGCCATCTGCCACCTCTCCTCACTCTGTAAATCACAGTCTTAGCCTTGATGTTAAAAGAATTTTTGGAAGACCTCTGCTCATAAAATACCAGAAGATTTTGATGACATTTAAATAATTGCTGAAAGGCTCCTTAAAGTAACAGTCAATATTTGTTTTGATGATTTTCCCATTTTTTTAAAAAAATGTTAACACAGTAATCCAATCGCAAGAATCTCCATGCACTTTCTGAATGAAAAAGGAAAAAAAAGTCATTTCACACATACTTAAGTAAGCTAAGGGCAATGTAAGGTGAATATTTTCTCTGGGAGGCCCTTCACATAAAGTGGCTAGATTTAGCGAATAAAAATGCAGACCCCACACAATATTTGGACAAAAGAAGAAATTTAGACCCACATAATCTATTTGGTGAAAGAGCTGTGAAACATTGAATATTTTGAGGCAGTATTATTATAGCATGACTTGGGTGATTTAAAGAGAGCAACACTGGGGGCGGGGTGAGTGCAAATTAGTACAACCTCTATGGAAAGTTACATGCAGACACCCCAAAGAACTAAAAGTAGGCCTGCCATTGGATCCAGCAATCACACCACTGGGTATTCATCCCAAGGAAAAAAGTCATTTTTTCAAAAAGCCACAAGTACTTGAATGTTTACTCCAGCACAATTCACATTTGTAGAGATGCGGAATCAACCCAAATGCCCATCAATTCGTGAGTGGATTAATGAAACGTGATATATGCATCCCATGGAGCACTACTCAGCCACAAAAAAAATGGTGTACCAGTAGCTTTCACAATAACCTGAATGGAACTGGAGGCCATTCTTCCAAGTAAAGTAACACACGAATGGAGAAACAAACCCCACATGTGCTCACTATTAAATTTGAACTCATCAATCAACACCCATGTGCACATTTGGTCGTAAAACACAACAGAAAGCAAATAGGTAAGGGGTCAACTCACACCTAACAGGTACAATGCACATTGTCCGGGTGAGGGGACCACATAATTTTGACTCAAATTACACAAAAGCAGTTCAAGTAACTAAAACATTTGTAGCTGAATTGCTTTTAGGTTAAAATTAAATTAAAAAAAATAGCATTCCACAGCACAAAAATAAATTTTTTAAAAAAGTCTTTCTAGAATCCCTGCCTTATGCTATTATTATGGGATTTTTTGGACTTATTTTAAGCTTCAAGTCTATTTCCCAGGCAAAGTTTAATTCCAAGAATTGCAAATCGATACCTCAAAAGGAAAATGCAAGCTCCAGATGTTTGGCTCGGTGCCAATTTTATTTTATGTTTACTTGGCTTTGATTGTCTTCAAGGAGTGGTATTTCAGTCCAGTTCAGCTATAGGCTCAAGAGATTGTATCTATTACCTTGTGCCCACACCATCACACGTTTATATTACAAACTATCCCACAGATCTTCAGTTCTGAAGCACTCGGCTCTTACAGCGGCCGTAAATTTGGTCTATTGATTACGTTCCTAAAATTTCCTTAGCTTAAGTGTATATTCCCCTGCAGTACCCATCACAGTGGTGCCCTGTGGTGGGTGAGGCCACCAACGCTTTTCTCTTTCCCTTCCTCAAACCAGGTGTTAGAAGCAGAAGAGTGTTGTTTTAGTGAGTGTTGCAATTCACAGGCAAATGACATAAGGGTTATTTAAACAGGGCTTCTACAGGCTTTTTTTTTTTTTTGAGACAGAGTCTTATTTTGTCCCCCTCGGTAGAGTGTCTTGGATTCATATCTCACAGCAACCTCAAACTCTTGGACTCAAGCGATTCTCTGTCTCAGCCTCCTGAGTAGCTGGGACTACAGGCACCTGCCACAACGCCTGTCTATTTTTTAGAGACCGGGTCTCGCACTTGCTCAGGCTGATGTTGATCTTGTCAGCTCAAGCAATCCACCTGCTTTGGCCTCCCAGAGTGCTAGAATTACAGGTGTGAGCCACTGCGCCCAGCCTAGGTTCTCACTGTCTTAAATTTTATCTCCCTCGAGCCCAAACTTGGTCATTCATTAAGGAGCTGGATATAAGAAAATTTTTCAAAGAAGAGCTTTTACTGGGGCACAAATGTTACTTAAAATTAACACAACAGGCAAATCAGGGCTCCCAAGTCATGGGTTACCAATAAAGCCATAGAGAAACTAAATCCTGATGTCTCCTTGATACCCCCACTAAAATTGATAGCCTGGAAACGTCTGTGGTAAGACACATTTTAAAGTATTCATTTTAGACTCTGACATGTCAGTCCATTAATGAATATTTATTAGACCTTTTGTGTTTAAAATATTTGCACTGAGGTTATTTTGATATGCGGCTGCAAAAACCAGCCAATTTGGTTCATTCTCATTTACTAAGTTTTGGCCTCTAGAGCAGTGATTTTCAGCCGGTGTGCTATGAGAGGATCCTAGATGTGCCCAGAAATTTTTTAATGATCATTAATTAAGTTATTTTCAGAAGAAGTTCAAAGCACAGTCAGTATATTCTTTTTATTTTTTTACCTTTAAAAAAAAGCTCAGATTAATATGAGGGTACAAATGTTTAGGTTACGTTGTTTTCAGTTCTAAGGTAAAGTTTAAGTTGTCCTTGAGCCCATCATCAGGGGTTGTGCTGAACACCCCCACATTCTGCACATTGGGTGAGATCTTGCCAGTCACCCTTCTTTCTCTCCCTTTTACCCTTTTTTTGGATCAACGTAATGTAAGTGTGCTGGGGAAGTTTAACTGTGAGTTCAAGTGTGCTATGAGATAAAAACGGTTGAAAAACAGTGGTGATGTTTGATCTTTCCAGGCAATTTTTTAATCAATGGAGAATATTCAAGATATTCAATGTATTGTAATTTTTGCAGATATAACGTTTAAAATGAAATTTTATTTTCCATAGCACCTAAAGCCTGGGATTCAGCCTGGTTTGTCACGCAGGCTTTAGGCACCTGAGATGGTGAGAATCTGGGCTGTATAACCAGTAGTTCTCTTCAGAGCAAGGGAGCTGGTGCTCGGTGTTTGGGGCAAAGACACAGATGCATACACAAGGACAGGGGACGAGTGGATTGCTCCCTGCCACTCTGTGCGGAGATGCTGAGTGAAACTGGGAGTGGAGCAGCATCAATTTACAGCTTCGACAGGGCCGGGCTGTCCTTCCTGAATTTCATGTGCCTGTTTCTCTTGGAAATGTACCAAGATTACCCTGAATTGGATTGGATTTTTTTTTTTTTTTTAGCTGTTTTTGGCCGAGGCTGGGTTTGAACCTGCCACCTCTGGCATATGGGGCCGGCGCCCTACTCCTTTGAGCCACAGGTGCTGCCCTGGATTGGATTTTTATAGTGCCTTTTACTCTTACTTTTTTTCTCTCAAATGAGTGATGAATTTCATTAGCTATTCTAAACTCCACTCTTCCTGGGAAAAGGCAGCCCCAGTACCCGTTACTATGCACCCCGGCTGATGGTGTGTCGCAGTGGGGAGAGGCCCTATTTTTACACAGTGTTAAGAGATTTGTTTGATCTAGTTTCTCAAATCCACCACGCTCCTCCTAATCAATTCCACAGCTGAAGAATGGGCTCCTGTCACAGAAACAAATGCTTTCTTCCCTTCTGCTGATTCCAGAACTTCTCATGCCGCTCGGATGTGGCATCAAGCCCCCAGTGTGGTGAAATTTTGACTTCTGTGATAGTCCCGGAATGCCAAGAGCCATTCAGTTGGTTTGAAACCTGCAGACTGCTCGTGCCTTAACCAAAGATTCTCCTTTCAAAGACACAGTAATCCATTACAGAGATCTGAATTGTTTTCGTTGTTGTAATTCAAAATCAAAGGGGTGAAGAGATAACACTGAAGAAAAAAAGCACCTGAAGTCTGTAACCCTGAAAGATTACATGATTACGTTACCAACCTAGATGCGTCTCCAGAATAGAAGTACCCTACCTAGCACACAATCTAGACCACCCTGTCTTATTTCGGGAAAGTCCAAAGTTTAAGGGAGAGTGTGATGAGAGGTTTTCTATGTTAAGAGGCAACAGTAAGTGTGATATGCACATATCCATAGTAGAGTCCTGGCATTGCCACTATGCTAATTAAAATCTGCCTTGATTTCTCCATTTGTAAAATGACATAAGTAATAGTCCCCTCATTGGATTAAATAAGGTAGTATTTGTGAAGCCTTTAGAATAGTGGTTCTCAACTTGTGGGTTGCAACCCACAGGAACCATATTGAAGGGCCACTGCGTTAGGAAGGTTGAGAACCTCTGCTTTAGAAGAACACCGCACCTGTACTGTTGTATACAGTTGAATAGATAAAGCCTGTGGGATTTAAATCTTTCCACTAGTCAGGCATGCAAAGTACCTGTATTTGATGTCTAATGTCTCCAAAGAGCAACTAGTAGGCACTCAATAAATATTTGTGGGATAAATAAGTTTATGTTCTTTCATCTAGATCCAAGAAGGGCTTCTGGGATTGTATCTTAAAAAACAAACAGAAATATGATCCAAGATTAATACAAGGATGTCTTTGCAACTTTGTCTTTGTGACCAGATGGAGAAAACATGTTCGCCTTCATAGCAGGGGGATCAGAAAGAAAGGCAGGCCAGTGGGGGCACAGTTAGTGAAGATACCAGAGTTGCTGTTTAAAACAAGTGGCTTACATTTTTCAGAGAACCGAGGGTAGTAGAAGGAGGCTTAATCCTGCAACGGGCTTTGGAAAGGATATTGAAAGTAGGATGGGGTTGGAGTCATCAATGAAGCTGTACGGTACATGCCATGAATTTACTAAGCTCGTCAATCTTTCTGGAGAGTTAGTTAACTCTAGACAATTTGCATGTGATTGCCTTTTTATCAGAAAACATGAGGGGCCTGGGGTCCACGATCGAGAAGGGAAGTGTTGCCACAAAAGAAAAGACAAAGACAGGATCCCACCTCAGAGGGAAAGAGGTCAAAGTCATCTTAACCACGGTTTCAGATTCACACATTTTATTACATTAGAGTTCAACTGCTGAATGCCTAGTAGTAAGGCCAGAAGGGGAAGACCAACCAAAAAGGGAGACATTTCTGGAAAAGGAATGATTAGAAATTCATGGCATAATTACCCTAAGAAAAAATGCATGCTCTTTAAAACTGAGTTTTTTTGAATAATCAATAAAAGTGGGAATAAATGTCATACAACGGAATAACTGCACAAAATTTTTTAGATTTCAAGAAAAAATAGAGATATAGACCCAAATATTATCAGTTATTATGTTTGGATGGGATTTAAGATTTTGCTATTTTGATTTTTCCACTTTCTCCAAATTTTCCATAATGAATGTTTCTTTCTTTCACCATAGTGGGAAGATGAACATGGTTTCTCAAAACTATCATGCCTTCCTGGAAACACCGAGGAGTTATTTGATTTTAAAATTGTTTACCCTTTGTAAATCCACCAGAGAGGAAGCCTAAAAAATCCACAGTGAGACTTCACATAAAAGTTGACCCATTAACAGCTTTGCAAGTAATTAAAAAAAGATCCACAAAACCCTAAGGAAAGTAGACCTGGGAAAATAATTACAGATTATAGATGTGGTTCTAGAAGCTAATGTCAGCAGAAAAGGGAAGCACAATTAGCAATTTAATAACTAATGTATTTTTTTAGCTCTATAGGGAGCCATAAACATATAGTAAGCTATTTACACACCCATGTGCATTGGTCATTGTTGCAAAAGATTAGAAGCCAGAATCTCCACTTGGAAGTTAAGGTTCTGCTACCTACCAGCTATGCAGCTTGAACTTGCACAAGACATTAGAGACTTAGCTGATATCCACTTACACAGGGAAAAGGCCAATGTTGTCATAAAACTCAAGGAAAGGAAGTATGGGAAAGTGGTAAATACCACACAAACACAGATTTGTCAAACCAGTCACCCAGTCAAGCCAACTACAATAAATTCTCTATGTTCAAGGAAGTATGCTGCATGTTTCTATATTTATTATCTAAATTTCATTTAAAAATAACTCTGCTAACTAATGATTCTAATAGAGCAAAAGAGTTCAGAGTATAAGGAAGAGTACTGAGATCATAAAAGGGCAGTTTTCTCTCCCAGTATCTCCTGAGTCAAATCAGGCTCCTAGCCCCCAAACCTATTAGAAAGGAAAGCAACCTATCTAATTATGCAGATCAGCACACAAAGGTGACTTTGAAATTCTACCTTTTATTTTCCTTAAGAAATGGCCTAGAAAATATTTTCATGTATTTATACTTCCAGATCAAAAGAGAAGGACTAAATTCAGAACTGGTTTACTGTTAAACTCATTAGCTTTGCAAACAGATATATCTAAAGGACAATCAGTGTCATAGATACTTAGAATTTCTTTCTGTAGCTCTAACCTACACAGAGGTGAACTTGACATCATTGTGGAGCTAATCAGGAAGGGGATTGAGTGAATGAGGCAGAGAGAGCAATCTCCAGGGCAAATCCCTGGAGTCTGAGACTAGGGACTTCCCATTTGGGGTCTAAATGTTAAGTGTAATTAGGGAGCCAATTAGTGACTCGCTACTGGGGTCATGGTAGTTTTGTCTATCTGAGTTAGTTATTCTTGGCTCTCCTTTTCAGAAGATCTGGTCTTTTCAAGGAACACGAAGAATAGAGTTTTTCCCCCTGCCTTTGAGAAGTTTCACGTTCTTTTTGTGATAGGCAGTGTATCTTCGGGGATTCCCTCACTCTTTCTCAATCACCTCTGTCCTTTCTAGATATCTGAATCTTTACTTTCAGTATTAATAACGAAATTCATCCTGTATCTGAATGCCTCCTTCAGTTTGCACAACTATCATTCTGGTTAATGATAACAGAAAATCAAACAAACAAAAATAGATATGTAGCTGAGGACTGATAGAGGAGGTTCTATTAGAGCACCACAGGCTAATCATTTAAAAATTCTTTTCACATCTTGGCATATGGACAAGCAAATAACTCACAGTGATGACCCATAGGGTCTTCTGAGAGACTCTAAAAGGAATTCCAATCTTGAGATCTCCAAAACAAATTAAAAACAACCCAGCTGTTAATTAATTTCAGTGTTACGAGGATAATGGATTTAATTTCTTAGAAGAAATAGAAGATCTAAATGACACATGGATTCTTTAGACCTTAACTTAATCTAGGACCTTTTGGCCTTAATGTAATTGGAATGGAACCAACTCCCACACTATTTGTATTTAAAACAAATGGGAAGATGGGAGAAATTCCAAACAGCTGGGTCTATAGTCACAGCTGTCAGCTTGGGATCCCATGACAAACTCTTAATTCAGCCTTTCATCAGAGGGAGTTCCACTGGACAACCTCAAATGTTGGAGATTCAGAAAACAGAACTAGTTTTTCTTAGCAAAAAGGAAATGATTAAGTAAGGAATAAGCCATCCTATACTGACCCTTTAACCTTCTCTTGTCTCGAACCACACAGTTTCATGAGAATGGAAAAACACTAGCTAAATCAAAGTTAAGAACTACACAGCTGGGCAAACTCCGATTAAGTTGAATTTGGAAATGGTTCCCTTGGTAACAGAATCCAGAAGAAATCAACCAGTAGTAACTCTTTGAATGTCTTAGTCTATTTCAGTGAAATAAAGCAGGTTACAGTTGGTCAAATATAAAGTCCTTTGCAAAAAGGGATGATTAATTTATCATATTCAACACATCAGACTTTTCTATTTTGTTAACTCTTAATTTCAGTAGGAAAAGGAAGGATACACATAAGTCTTATAGGGTTTATGATGTAAGGTGTACTTTTAAATTGAACTCAGGTCTTTGCAATCTTATTTCCTTTTTTCCCCCTAACCATACATATTGCTTATAAGCATGTTAAAATTCACACATTTTTATTTAGCAAATGAAAATAAAAAAATGAAAAGGGGCTGTTTCCCTATATAATACTGGTATGTAAAGAATTAGAAAATTTCTAAGAATATCTAAGTCAAATTAAATTACATGTCTCATTTAGTTTTCTAGAAGTACTTGAATGATAATAAATACCATTAAAAATACATCACAACCCAATTACAAGGCTGCCTGACACCAGCAAAATTAATGCCTTAGAGCAATCTGTGGGGTATTTCAGATTAGATTAATTTATATGATGAGAGCTGCTGCCAGCTAAACTTCTGATACTATTTCAATACTTTTAACAGTCACAAAATGAACTTTCCACTCTCGGGTCAAGTGGAGTGTGTGTACACATTCATATAGGCACGTCACATCCCACACACAAATGTAAATGGTTGCGTCAACAACATGCATCCTATATTTTCAATAAATCTTCCCATAATGACAGTCAACCCATTCTTTTATTGGCTTTCCTACCTGTGGCTACTTGAAATTGAATATGCCCAGTGAATATTTGTTCGTTTTTGTCCTACACAATGCCTGACCTGCTTTCTTTGAATACCAGCATTTTGATTTCCTTTTGAGGACTTATTTCTCTGCCCATTCCCATAATGAGTGGTCTTGGTGGGTCCGATTATTAAAAGAGTCTTGTTTTTCTGGGGTCAAGGGCATGAGAGTGGGCTCAACATAAGGCCCATTCAACTCTTTCCCCCAGAACTCTAAATCTTGAGTGGCAAAGGCATAAATGAGAAAAGTTGGAATTTGTTTATTTCTGGGGATGTACTCCAGTGTGATTTTCACCACCAAGGCCATCCCTGCTTTCTGCTCCCCTGCGTTTGTTAAGTCCCTTTCTGGTCTTTTCTGAGCCTGTTTCTCCATACTTCCTCTGTCTCCTCCTCTAGATGGTGCCTGTTTAACAGAGCAGGTTTTTAATGCTTGCTTGCAATTAAAGAAATCAAATGAGCTATAATACAAAGAGCAGCATTCTCTTGATTTATGTTTATTTAGATTTGAGTGGCTTTAAAGGAGGCCCTCTTATAGACAGTGACTCCTGTTTTTGAAGCGCAGGAGTTAAGGCTAAGTAATCTCCTAAGATACTAATACACAGCAACCCTAGAAGAGACCTTTCTCCCTCCCTCCCTTTCTTCCTCCCTCCTTTCCTTTCTTTCCTTTTTTTTTTTTTTTTTTTAAGATGAGGAATCTTGGATTTTGAGCATTTAAGCAACTTGGCCAACTTTATGGAAGAACTGATGTTTCAACCTAGTGCAGTTGGAAGTCACAATCCATCCCACTTCTCTGCCTCCTCCACTCCACCAGCAAAGAAGAGAAAAGCTTTTATTCTCTCCCTGTTGGAAAGATCCCGGAGTAGAGCAGTAGTTCGGGCTGTGTGAGTTTCTGCAGCAAGAGCTATTAGAATCTGGCTAGGTGTGAAGTCACGGTGACCTCAGGGAACATATGGTAGAAACAGAGGATAAGAAAATAATTATGGGAGGGTAGGGGATTGGGGGGAGGCAGACTGGGGAACCACATGATGAACACTAATAGTGCATGTGGTGCATGTGTCAGCCTCCATGTGGGAAATTGATTAGGGGAGGGAATCTTTAAAATCAAGACGTTTTATACCATCGCCACCATCCAGGAAATAAAGAGTTGTCAAGGTCATGATCTTACTTCCTGTCCATGGTGAAACTTCCCTCCCTTAATAAATGGTCCAGCTCATGCACAGACAGTTGGCTCTCTCTCATTTACCGTTTCTCTCTCCTTCTACTGTCAGGCTGGAGGAAAGTAAGGTCATTCTCATTACATCAAGAGTATCTCTCCCAAGTCTGTTCTGGAAGCAGCTCTCTGCAGCCTCAGGCGCTGGGGCTTCCTGTTCCCTTTGGTTTCAATTTCTGCCTGATTCTTAGATTCTTAGGCAGATCAAGTTTAAATGTACACTTCTCCATTTCTTGGATTGAGTTCAGATCCCTGCCTATGCCTTTTTCTTTGCCTTCAACCTGTGTAATGCTTACCCTTTCTACTGTGTTTCAAGCCTGATTCATCCTCATGTCATCGTTCCTTGAACTATCACCCGGATTCCTGGGACTCTGTCCTATACTTCCTTCCTTTTAGCTACTTGGCTCATTACACACGGCCTAACTAGGGAACACCCTCTGAGTGTATGTATGAGACAAAGAGTAATAGTAACTAATGCAGCACGGATCAGCAGGGAGGGGGTTGTTTACATTAACATGGAAGATTAGAGGATAAAACCTGACCACAGCACAAAACAAAACAAAGCCACATATGAAGGAGATGTGTTAAAGCCACTCAGATTAGATCCTATGTCTACAGTTTTCATTTTTATTTTCCTATTAAGGTGCTAATAGGCACTTTAAAGAGGACAGGATGAATGTTCATGGCTATCCAAACTTTCCCAAATATTTCTAAATCTTGCAGATTAATGATCCAGAAGCCAGTAACAATTTAAAAAAAGATAAATCACATTTATTTTAATTGGCTTGCATATTTTTACGACTATTTATGATTGATATAATAATTCAACTTCATCATGTTTTTACTCTTTCTAAATTAGAACATACAACTTAAGAAAGAAATTATCTTTTTATTGACTTCCAGAGATCCTACTGAACGATTTAAGTAAGAAAATAAAAATAGAAAGGTAGTTACGAAGAAAACCAGCAACCGTAGAATACACCACACATTTCAAAAATTAAAACAAGTAAATTTCATTTTCTTGAACTTTTCTCATAACACAATTGCGCTCTCTCCATTGTATGTTGTCTGTAATAACTATATTAAAATATATGAAGGCATTTCTCTTATACAATGTATTTGAAAGTCGGGATAATAAAGGAAACTTCCAATATAATTAAAAAATCCAACAGAGTGAAATGTATGACTTCAAATAGAATTTGAATAAAACAGAACACGCAAAATTGTGAATCTGGATCTGGAAGGTATAAAGCTTAAGTTGCGCAATTCTCGGGAAGTCACGCAATTCTGCATAAGCATCCTGGATTACTGTGAGATTAATTCATCTCTAAATACGCCTTAGAGCACAAAACAACTTGTTGAGTTTAAAATCCACATGACTATTATAAAAACAAATGATCTGTGATCATTATCTCCAATAATCTTTTCTTGTCCTTTCACCACAATATATGAGAACTTTCAAAAGTTCAAAAGAAACTATTGTTTTCTCTCCTTAACTTTAGGCCTCCTCTGCTATGGAAAGTTCAAGTTGACTGTGGGTGGGTCAAAAAGATAGATCTGGGTCCACCCCTAACCCAGCTTGATGCAATTCGGAAGCCTGTCTACTGAATTGTTGCCAAACAAACAAACAAACCAACAAACCAAAAAACAATGGAAAAGCTCCCAGGAGGAAAATGTTTCCTGCAGACCAGTGGCTTCATTTGCTGTAGTCACTGTAAACCCCATCTCACTGTTCCTTTTCCCTGGCTCTTGGAAATGGAAATAGTTGACTCGGTTTTAATAACGCTGCAAAACACTGTGACTCAAAACTCTTTACAATGTTCAAACCATGCTCAAAATGCACGTTATCAAAATTAATTCTAATAAACAGTCTGAAGACAGGGCAGGTATTATGATGAATATTGTTCAGAAGACAAAACTGAGGCTCAGAGGTCTGCCCCCAGATCTTATACTTGTAAGTCAGAGAGTCAGATAGAAAGGCATTCGCTTCCCCAAGACAATCTGTCTCAAATCGTAGTCCTCTGATTTCACTTTTCACTTTCCCAAATTCCAAAATGAAATTCACATCCCAAGATATTTCTTAAGGAGGAATTAAACAATCCCGTACTCAACAGAAGGGACACCCTGGGAGAGCAGATATGCCTATCTTAGGCAGACCAAAAGCAGGCAGCTGTAGCAGGCAGGTCCCCAGTGCCTTCCCGTGAAGAACGCCAATCACTGGATGAATGATCTTAATTAAATTTGGACACATCGCGACTGAATGCTGTGGGAAAACACCACGTTCTTTCTGTCTTCTTTTCCCATAGTACTCAGTAGCAATACATTCAAATTCAATTAAGATCATTCATAGAGTGATTAGCTTCATTATATGGTGAGACACCAGGGACTGTCTTCTTGCCAATACTGTGTGTGTGGTCTGCATAAGATAGACACGTTCTCCTCCTGTGAGTTGTCTCTTTTATTGGACAAAAGAAGTAAATCTCAGGGTAGCATAACCAGGGCACTTCTTAATTCCATGGAGAGAACTGAAGTATGCCAATTATGTTTGGGAGGATTGTCTAAAGGTTAACATAATCTCAAGCCAAACAAATTTTTGCCCCAGTTCCCCTCTTTTAACAGACTGATGGTAAATAACGGACAAGTCCTTAGCAGGCCAGAAGGGAGGATACGCGGAGCTCCTACTTCTGGCCAATGAGGAGGAAGAAGTTAGGCCGAGGTCTCTGCATCTTCCGGTTACGAAATACGGAGTGAAAAGATGCAGGTTACGAACCATGGAAGCAGGAATTTGCTAAGCACCCCTCAGTGCACAAGGCTAGCCCTCTGCAAGAAAGGAAACTAAAAATGGTGATAGCGCTGAAGTATAGAAACCCTGCCCCAAAGAAAGCAAACAAAACTTGAACCACCCAGTGAAGCTACCCACCAATGTTGCTACAGCCTTTCATCACACAAAGCAGGCCTCCCACTCACAAGAGGGCCGCGAACGAACTTTGGCAATCAGCTCTGATGTTCATCGGTCAGGATTTCTTACAGATTGAAATGCAGTTTTCTCTAAGAAGTACATGTTTCCCTAGCTCTCATTTTGTTTGCAGACAACAACAAGGTTGAAATCTTTTTAACAGTGAAATAAAACCCAATCTTTTTTAACCTTTAAAATGTGTCCCTTTTTCCAGTCTTTGTTGGCTCTACCAATTGAAAGTATTCAATTGAATACTTAGTTGCTTTTTCTTTCACATTTTGAATAGTACTTTCTAAAACATTTTACCATGATAATTAGTGGCACATGATGAAACAGAGCAGTAATATATATATATGTATTTTAAATACAACCACAGTGAGGCATCAACTGGGATCGTAACTGGGGCAATGATACCCCTTTCTTTAATGAAGAGAGTAACTGTTCCAGACGTTACAACTTACACTACAACACTAAGACAGCCGTTAAGTGAATTCCAAATGTCCCCATGTTTTCACTGTTTAAATCCTCTATCAATATACTTTAAAAGAGTTACACAGAGAGTGAAATCATTGTGATTTCAAAAATAATGATAAGTAAAAGAGGATAATTATGAGCCAAACGGCACCTTCTGTTCCATGTAAGACCTTACCCCATAGCTCCTTTTAGGTACCACCTTAGAGCTAAGCCTCCTTAAAAGAAAGTATTAAAGAAAAATTGGAAAGAAAAACAGCAATATTCAGATACGTACAGAACTAAATCTGGAGATTTCTTCTCGATTTACTCTCCTCACTGTTCTTCTCTTCTTCCAGAATTCACTGGGTTCCCGTTTGAAAACCTTTCCTCGAAAGCTCATGGTACTGCAGCAATTAGAGTCACACAATATTTTGAAACATCAATTTTCTTAAACGTTTCTCTTCTGAAGCTTCACCAGGCCGAGTAAATCTTTCCTCTGAGATTAAAAAGGGAAATGCCTGTGCTATGTCAACGTAACTCAACAGAAAGGAAAGGAAACCGACAAGTTACCGCTTCCTGTGAGCAACTACCTACCAGCTGTTCAGATACTGCTTCTGCGCTCACATTCTCCCAAATCACCTGCTCTACAGCAAGACAAGAAGCACAAAATGACTTTGGATGTTTAAGAGAATTGCTCACAACTAAGTTAACCATGTGACAAAAAATCACCCATGGAAGGAAGTCAAGATTGAATCAGAGTTCATTTACTAGAAGGCTTCATGTCCGTCACTAAAACAGCCATTCAACCTTCCTCTTCGGGCTAGATCCCAAAGGTAAATCGGTAATAATACAGCTGAAGCCTGAGAGTTTTATTTAAAGCAGTTGTTCATGTCAAGTGCAGACTAAATTAGTGGTCTTCCAAGGGGTGTGCCCCAGATAATCACTTAGGGTACAATAAGAAGATAGTCGAATTCTGTTTATACTGATTATCCAAATAACGTATGCTTACTATTATTTAATATAATACACACAGACATTAAAACTTGGAGTCTATATGTCTAGATGGCTACAAAGAACAGAATAGATGATTCCCTGATTTTTAGGTCTCCATGTACTTTCTCTAAGGCTATTTAATGTAAAAGTGCAACTCTCCCCTCAAACCCACCTGGATGCTCTTTCTTGATTTATTTTGCTTCAAAGCATTCACCAGTAGTAACACATCTGTATGGCTTACTCATTTTATTTATGGCCTGCCTTCCCTTCTCAGCCTCTGTATTCCACAAGAGTGGGGATTTTGCTTCATTCACTGTGTCCTCAGTGAGTAGAACAAGGCCTGGAACCCAGAAGCGTCTCAGTGTACAATTTAAATTAAACAAAGGAAAGAGTATGATAAACTTACTTTATTATGCTAAACAATGAAGCTTGTCCCGTGTGTGTGTGTGTGTACATATACATATATATGGTTTGAAATATTAGCTATTGATAAGAGCTATATAATTTATAAATAAATATAGAAATGGAGGTACATGTAATACATGTAGTTTTGTTCCACTGTGTGAGTGAGATGAGAAATACTTGGAGGCCGGGTCACTAGGTCGCTTCTTTTTTCCCAATAATAATTATATTTAGCTGAGGTGCACGCATAGACCAGAGGCTGAAGAGGCTGAAGCCAATCACATCTCTATTTTGCCATGAAGTGAGTCGTGCCTGATGGGTAATAGGAGATTCTAATTGATTATTCCTTATCCACGCATGGAGACCAAGAAGATTTCAAAATCTACAGAAAAAATAGCAAGATGCTATAAAAATGACAACTGGGGAGGTAAACCTTGTCATTATTATGTGATTGGTGAAATTAGGCAGACTAAGGACACATAGAACAGAAGTCCTTTCAATCGATGGTCATTAGATATTTAGAAATTCCACCGTATACCTTAAACTCTTAAATAGTGATTACCCTCCATCAGAAGTATCCAAACTTTTGGCTTGTCTGTGCCACACTGGAAGAGGAAGAGTCGTCCTGGGCTACTCGTTCAATACACAAACACCAATAAGAACTGATGAGCAAAAAAGAAAAAGGGGGAAAAAAGGTCTATACAATAATTTTCATGATATCTGCCAACGCAGATAAGCAAAAATCCTCACAAAATCCACATACAGTCTGTGTGCCTGAGTTAGACACCCCTGCAACTCTTTGACACCTGTTTGATAAGCAGGCATATTATGGTGCATGCAGAATTTTCAGATATCATTTTTTTCCCTCATATGATGCTATGAGAGTCTGCCTTTCGGTCACCTGATTTCCTGGAGTCAGACTATTTTACAATTGTTTGGGGATCATGAACTCATTTGAGAATCTAATCCAGGCCATGCATTCACTCATCAGAAGAGTGTGAGCAGTGTGAGAATGTGGTATGTTGACAGAGGTCACACACCCCTGAAGACCAGCGTGGACCTTACTGCCGAGGGCACCTGAACTCCCTGACTCATGGTTTTAGAAGATAAGCACTTGCCTGATAACGAAGAATTTAAGGTGTTGAGAACCTCTTCAGCGACTTCCTCTCTTTCTAATATTTGCATCTGTCTTTTCCTCTATTCCTCTTTAGGCGCCACAGTTCTTTATCCCGGAGTACCCCCTGCTCCTCAACTTCTGCAATCTGAGAATGACTCATTTCCCCATTCGCTCTGCTGTTGATCATAATTCCATGAAATACTGGCAAAAGGAGTCACCACCAGCCAGCACCTGTGAATGTTAGGTAGAAGAGCTGTTGTCGACTGCCAAGGAAGTAAAACCCGAGTGTTCCAGGGGATGGCACTAGTGGGAACCCCACAGGGATTTGCCTTCCCTGTTTCTAGACCACGTGTGTTTCTCCAGCATTCTGTGAGATGCCCTACACCAGTCCAACAAATGACTTTTCTACTTAGGTTCAGAAATGTGCTGGCAATCTAAAACTCTATGAAGATAATAGGCAAAAACCAGCAATAAAGGGGAAGGCTGGCTTCACCACAAGGAGTGACTGTTCATTAGAAAAGAAATCTGATGCCAATAAAGCATCCCAATTTATTAAGTACTGTACTTAAGGCACTGCTGGGCTTGGGAGAAAAACATAACACCTTTGCTGGTTTTAAGAAGGCTACATCTGACAGATGTGTCCACTGAAGTTTGAAGGAGTCTGAGAAAGCCTCATAGAAAAGCCAGACCCAAGGTAGGCTCTGAAAAATAGGTGGGAATCAAACAGAGGGGGATAGGACATGAGGAGAGGGGATACGCTAGGAAGAAAAGGTAGCAGAGACAAGGCATCAAGACAGAATGGTTAAAGTCACAAGATATGGAATCAGGATGGATTCAAATCCTAAATCCACTACGTCTTAACTTTGTGTCCTTCGGCCTATCAATCCCCCTTTCCAAGCCTCAATTTCTCATCCACAAAGCAGGAATAACATAGTTGCTACCTAACAGAGTTGTTGTAAGGATAAATGAAATCACAGTCTTAAAAAATGTGAACACACTGCCTTGCCTGATACGTAGTCAGCATAATGACTAGTTATTACAAAAGTGAAGAGGCAGGATAAGGCAGAATATTTAAGAAAATCCAGCTTGTCAACAGCCAAGAGTTACATAGAAAGAGAGGTAGAAACCATTGAAAACAGAAGGCAGGGGCTGATTCATGGAGGGCTTTGAATGTCAATATAATAAAAGTTTCCATTGCATCCTGAAAGCCATGGGTAGCAACTAAGGGATTTCTGAGTGATATAATTAAAATAGTGGGTTAGAAAGATTCACTTGGTAGCTACACAGAGGCTGAATTGCAGAAAATATGATACAGTTTTCATTAACATAGGAATTAAATCTAACTGTGGAAAAAAGGCAAGAAATTAGGCAACAGAAACATAAACACGGATCTTAGAGAGATTAAAATGCATTGAGCAGATACTAAGTGCTAGCACCTAGATAAAGCCTTATAGTACCTTATTTAAACCATCTAACAACTCCGTGAGTAAAATATTGTTATTATTGTTATCACAACTCCAATTTTACAGAGGAAGATACAGGGTCTGGGGAAGGTAAGAAATTGACCCCAAATCCTATGGCAAATAAGTATGAGAGCCGGGATTTAAACCCAAGGGGTCCAGCCCCTGAGCCCATGCTTTTATCCTGAAGGATGTTCAAAGATGCTAGCAAGATTCTGAGTCTGAGCATCAAGGGGATGGAAATCTGGCTGAGGAATGCGGTGTGGTTTAAAGTGCAATGCCAATTTAGCTATGTTCAATATTGTGTCAAGAAAGTCAGCAAAGGGGCATGTCCAGTACCATTGTTATAAGTGTGCCTGGAACTCCAGAAAAAGCCGGGCTTGTAGATGTGGTGCAGAAAGCCATGGGAAGAGCTCAATTTCAAAAGTAAATCTAAGTTTTGGAGAAGAGCATGACAGAGAATCGAGGACACAGTTGATTCCTTTACATATGGTAGATGGAAGGCAATTTAGGGAATACTGAGAGAAAGGGGGAAAGTTACCAGGGCAGTGCAGAGCTCAGATGTCCCAGGGGGGAGGGTAAAGGAGGCGGTTCTGGGTGGAGATGAATGTAGGAGCTGGGAATTTCCAGAAATACTGTAAGAGATAATCAAGCTGAGAACCAAGGACCTTGCAGTCTTGGGTCCAGACAGACCTGTTTCCCCTTTAGCTGCCCATTGGATGACCCCCAGCAAGGCACTTGACTTCCCTCTGGAAGTTTCTTATGTAGAGAATGGGGCAATTAGCATATAAGGTTGTTGTGAAATAATATATGTTAATCCCTGGAATTGAGGAAAAAATACATATCTATATGCATCTGGCTAAGATTCCAGTAGGCATTCAAAGTCTGATTCCACGGTGTCTAATCAGAGAAAGTATAAGTTCAGTTTTCTTTGGATCAAAGGCTGGATGTTTGGAAGTTAGTTAAGATGGGAAGCTTAACCATTGTTTTAAGATGAAATGGGAATTTGAAGGGTAAGATGTCAGAAACTGGAGAAAAAGATGTTAAAGTTTTCAATTGCTGCTGTAACAAATCACCACACATTCCAAGCTTAAATCCATACCATTTATGATCTCACAGTTTCTGGGGGTGCAGAAATTGGGGGGGATGTGGTTCATTTGATTCTCTGCCTGGAGAATTACAAGGTCGAAGTCTAAGTGTCAGCAGGGTGGTGTCCCTGTCTTGAGGCTGTAGGAGAGAATATGTCATTGGGCTCATGCGAAGTTGTTGGCAAAATTCCTTGCTTCCAGTTGCAGAACTGAGGCAGCCACTTCTCTGCTGTCTGCCGGCCAAGGTCACTCTCGGCTTTGAGAGGCCACCTGCATTCCCTGGTTCATGGTCCCTTTCTAAGCCACAAAGGGCCAGTTGAGTCCCCCTCTCCGCTTGAGTCTTTCCGACTTCTGCCTTATCTTTCTAACATAGGTCTTCTCTGCATCTCTGCTCGACGCAGGTAAAAGCTTTGGTTTTCTCACATGATTAGACTGGTCCCATGAGAACAATATAGAAAAATTTTTATATTTTAAGGCCAACTGATTAGTAACCTTAATTATATCTATAAATTCCCTTCCCAACAGTACTAAGATTAGAGTTTGACTGAATGGGTGGGTACTTTAAGTACTGTCTGCCAGAGTCTTAATCTAGACTCTGTGTGTGCACCTGTGTGTGTGCGCACGCTTACCTTTTAAGAAATTTAGCGTGAAGAACATATTGAGAAGAGGGTGTCGATGACAAAGACACTTGGCCTTTGAGTATTGTTTCCACAGAAAGATGAGGTGGAATCCAGGTTGCAGCACATGAGTGGGAGGAACAGAGAGTTGGTTTCTAGTTCAGTTACTAGAAAAAACTGGCAGTGAAATTAAGGAGAGGAACAGAATTGTATAGCAGAACCCAACAGATAAAGTTGGAATACAAGAAGACAAATCATTCTGGAGGAAAACACAGAATACAAAGGCGATGTGCTATGAGAAGGTCCCTATAAAATGCTCAGTTATGTCAAGTTTTAAAATGTTCAATGACTATTATGTTCAGCTATGCAGGCTACCCAGTCTGCAAATGATAGCAGCATCATGAAATCTGAGAAACCCGGGAGTAGAAACTTGGCTTTCCTTGACAATGCATCTAAATCCATTCCACAAAGGTGGTCTAAAAATTACCATTAGAGATTCAGACCAACTAGGAACTTGGCAGCTAAGATTCAGGCAAATGCATGAGCTCGGCGTTGTGGTGGGCACCTGTAGTCCCACCTCTTCAGGAGGCTGAGGCTCAAGGATCACCTGAACCCAAGTGTTTGATATTATTGAGACCATGAGGCTAGGCAGAGACCATGTCACTCTAGCCTGGGGCTACAAATTGAGGCTCTATCTTAAAAAAAAAAAAGGTTTAGACAAATGCACATGATGTCATACTTAAAGCAGCAAGTTTTAACTTGAGCAATCAGCAAAGCACTTCCACCTGCTTTATTTTGCCACCCCATGAGTCCCTCTTCTCTTTGTTGTTTTTACATGTTGAGCACATAGCATTTGCTGTGATGACTTCTTCATTGTTATAGAATGTTTAGGTAACTCATTTTATTTTTTTCTCTTCCATTTCCCATAGATTTTCCCTTTGCTGGGGGTAGGGGTGGAGGTGAGATTAGCCTCTCTTTCACAGGAAAAACAGGGCTGGTCCAAGCATATCAGCTCCCCACTGTACCCCCGTTTAAAGGAAGCAGCAAGTAGTTACTTCCCCCTTCACTGTGGTCTCTCCTAAGCCCGGCCCGGGCAGAAGAGCTCCTAAACTTAGCAGTACCCAGACTCACTACTTCCTGTCAGAAAGTTCAGCTCAACTGAACAGCTATGAGTTATAGTGGAGAGATTAGATTTCCCTGGGAGAGTTCTAATGAACACCTCCAAATTTCACATTTCAAAATGTAGAGCTTCCAATGGTCAGTGTCTGTGGAATACATGTCTTTTCCCATCAGCTAACATGTAATCCAAATAGCATTGATTTTGGTATAAAATATTTAGAAATTTAATAGAAAATAAAGAGCTATGCATAGCGAGAGAGAATGTAGCTAAGCCAACCGGAGGAACGGACTGCCCTGTGGATGCGGGTGTGATGTGCGTTTGCTGTGTTGGATGTGTGATGTGTGTTTGTTGTGTGTGTAAATGTGCACAGATATAAATTATCTTTATTGGATTGAAATAATTTATACTAGTCCATTCATAGCTTTTCGGACATGTATCAGATGGTGATGATATTTGTTTATATTATTGAATTTCAACAGGATTTGGAAGGTGAAATTCTTACTTGGAATTTGATGGGGGAACATAAGTAGGCGGAAAAACTCATTTCGTACACAGTTTACTGAGCCTGAATGAGAATCTAACGGCAAGAAGTGAAGGGCTGACACTTTCTCAGCAATCAACTATCACTTGTAGACTTCTGCCTCCAGGAAAAGACTCTGCAATCTAGAGATACTTGTTTATCCTTCCAGTAAGTATCATAATGCGATATTTAGAAAACAAACAACACTGACTTTAGAATTTATTCTTTTTTTAATTTCTTGTTGCATACTTAGGAAATCACCCATCCTGGTGACTTATGTTCAAGGCATCCAGCTATCTTCAAGATGTCATGTGTATATTACCATTTCTAGCTTTAGTCTGGACTGTGGCTGAAAATGGGAAATCTCTAAAGAAAAGCATTTATTCTTATAAAGACCATACTCTAAAACTCACACCTCTTCGCCCGATCCTTAGAAACCAGGGAACAACAATGAAAATACCATCTAGACTTAATGTTTCATGCAAATACATAGAACTGGATTGCTAATGCTCTTTAAAAAGTCATGCAGCTAAATATTCACCAAGAATACAGAATTCATTTCCCATTAACAAATAATCAACTCTAAAGCAATGCAATTTTCATTATATTGTTATTATTCCTCTAGCTTTTAAAGAAAATCGAAAGGAATTTCAGGCAAAAGTAGATTTCTTCCACAAATGATCAGGTGAAGACACACAATGTCGCCCCCCAGAGGATGGTGAGGAATTCTAAATCAATGCTCTTGTCATTTGTTACACAGAGATTGTGGCCCAATAGCCACAGGAGACACACGTTACCCTAGAGACATAGGGGTTCTCTTGCCTTGCTGGCTTAGATCCCACTTCAGCTTCCCACTGCTGGCAAAGTTAACTACACGTGGAGTTATTTCCTTTAAAATAAAACAAGCACCTCAAATTGCCCTCCTGTAGTCAATTCCAACAGCTAATTACCTTCCTTTCAACAGGAATGTCACCCACTGTTCCATAATTACCGTAAAAATCACATTGTGCACAAATTTTCAGGAGAGACCAAGCATGGTTTTTTAAATCAGTGAAGCCCCAGTGGAAAAGCTGGTTGATTTACAGAATGTGAGCATTACATGTGCTTTATTCTTGTGGCAGCGTTTTTTACCACGACACTCTCACCTAAGCAATTTTAAGGAGGGTACCAATTGTCATGTATATGTTTAACCCTGAGTTTGAAAGGCAAGCAGATGGTCAGACAATAGTCTTGCTAGTGGATCAGACTGTTAGACTAGGTGTGATCTCTGCAGCCCGGTCCTCCCCACAACCCACTCCTTCATGGCGCCGTAAAGCATAAAGGCCTCCACCAAGAGGAGGCAAGGCTAATACGATACTTTAATTTAAGCATTTAATGCCTTTCACTGTGGAAATTGGAGAATAATGGTGGCCTCTTGGTCTTTCAGTCAAGAGCTTCTTTGTGTTTTACAGAGAATTAATTGTTGTATTTCCTTTATTTAACTGTGCATACTGCAGTAAATTCCTGACCTTTTGATGTCCAGTAGCTTAAAGTCCCCAATTAAAGGACAAATTAGTCCCTGGTTGTCTGCTGCATCTCACCAGGTAAACATGAACAGCCGAAAGAGCAGAGAAACAAGAACTGGATAGCTCAAAAAGGGGACCCAGCCCTATTCCTTCTGGTTTATGAGGAGGGGAGGAAATTCGGAGAGGCTGTGACTCTGCCTGCCCAGGGCCAGGCAGCAGTGATAAAAAGAGGATTAGGACATGACAGCCTATACACAGTCCATGTGGGGAGATGGAGGAACCCATGGACTCCATAGAAAGAGAAGAGGGCAGAAACTGAGGGAGAAAGGGAGAGTTTGGGCTGCAGAACTTAAACCCAAAGGGGAGCATTGTGCTGGTCAAGCTCCAGCAGGACTTCGTATAAAGGCTGAGACTTGAGTCGTGGCCTGCACTACAGTAGAGTGCCGACAGCCACTGTCATAAGAATAATCCCAAGAGCAGAGGTTCTCCAGTATGTGTAAGAATCACATGGAAGGTTGTAAAAATATGGATTTCTGGGCCCTAGCCAGGACCGCGGTAGGCTGGTGGGGGCTCAGTAGTCTGGCTTTGGAAAACAGAGCGTCCAGGTGATTTCATCAGAGATGCTCTGCCGACCACACTGAGAAAGAGTGACTCAGAAACTGGTTCGCTTCACAGTTTTCCTGGGCAGAAAGTCATGCAGCAGTGCCCTCTGGGCACCACCTCCCAGTGCTCATTAGCCTTACAACGGATTGAGGTCTCATTTACAAAATCAAACATTCTCTCTTCCTGAAATGTACTCCATCCGGTGGAATTAACTAACTGGGTGGCTCACGCTGCAGGTCCAGCAGTAAAGCCAGACGTCCAACACTGTGCAGAACGCCCAGCCCAGCTCCCTGTTCCGCCTGCCCCACCCACCTCTGATTTCACATCCTTTCCTCTTCCTTGCCAGTTTCCATACTTGGACTTTTATGAACCTGGTCATGTTTGTCATGTCCTTTCAGATGTTGTCTAAATCAGGTGTTCTCAAACTCGGCGCTGTGACACCTTGGCCCAGATCATCTGCTGTGGTGGGGGTGGGGGTGTCCAGAGCGTTGCTGGAGGTTCAGTGTCATCGCTGGTGGCCTCTCACCCTAGATGCCAGTAGCTCCCCCCATCCCCCTTCTGTGCCCATCTGTGACAACCAACAGTGAACACTGTCAACAGGCCTCTGGGGAGGGAGGAGGGCAAAATCCCTTGCCCTGGTCTAATGCAGTGTTTCCTCAATGGCAGCTCTCAGGGCTGGGGATGCCTGGCTGATGATGGTGGCTTCTCATCAAATCAGGGTTAGCACCCCCAAAGCTGAGCTGACTTGCTTGGAAGAACCTCAGGCTCGCTGAGGTTCTGAGAACCTCAGAAACTCACTGCCTTCTCTTACTTCTCCATTTGCTTCAAAATGCCAGTATTTGAATTAGTGTCTATGTGAGCCTAGGTTTCTGTTTCTGGGCTGTTTCTATTCTAGGCTGTCTCTATTAAAATGCAGCCATCACTTCACTTGCCTGGAAAAGATCCAAAGTCATTATAATCCTCAGTAGCCTGGAATGACATCTCGGAAGAGGTAACTGGTTACCAAGGCAAAGCCCCGTGGAATTTGGATTTGAGATCCACATTTCAAGGACGAAGTTGGGAGTGTGCTATTTGCCATTGTGGGGTAGACCATGGTGCTGGACTCAGAGGGTTTGCAATTGATTCCTGGCCTTTCCACTTGACTTGCTGGGTGCCTCTGGGCAACTAACCAAACCTCCCTGAACTTGAGTTTCCTTATTTATAAAATGTGGATAACCATAGTAGCTACCTCATTGTTTGTTGTGAGGTTTAATAGGAAAATATTTGCACATTGTTTAGTGCAGTGCCTGTGCTACAGTAAAATGGTCAGTAGGTGTTAGCTGTGAGTTTGTCTCGGAGGCAATTCTGTCCCAGAGGTGGTCTTAGGCTGAAATGCTACAGTGTGCGTTGTGGGGGGTACAGGATGGCTCTAGCTTTTCATGCACTGAGCATTAGGAGGAGGAAGGGAGGGGTATACACTTGATCTTAGCCAAAAGGCCGAGAAGCGATGGGGAAGGGAGGGGTATAAACAGGCACCAGCTGCTTTGAAAGTGGCAGTGAAAGAGATAGGACCTTCCAAACATTCGGGGAGTGGCCAGCAGACCCGCTGGTTTGGATATGGATAAATAGGTTAGGAGCTCCTCCCTCCCTGCACACTCATTCCTTCCACAACTGACCTCTTTGTGCTCATTGTGTCTGGCAACACTGCTTATTTCATTTTTAAATCTCCACTGTGCACAACTACAAAAGGTCCCAATTATCCTATTTCTGTCATCTCCCTTCATCCCCCACCAAACTCAAATGCCAAGGAAGTTAAGAAAGCCAAGTTTTAACCAATATCATATGCTTTTCTTTCTTTTTTAAAAAAGCTTTTCATGGTTACTTTTCAACCTAAGCAGGACTGTAAATTTCCAGAACAGTAAACAGTATCGTCTTTATGTCTAAACTTTGCTGGGTCTCCTACTGGCATACTGAAGATACCAACATTATAATGACCAAGTTGATGCTGTGCACAGGGAGAAAAGAGCGGTGCACTTTCTTCCCCCCGCCCCCCGTTCTTCCTTTCCACACTTTCCAAGGCCACCGAAAGGTATTAACGCCCACTGCCAAGGAGATATTTAATCTGACTTTGCTCTCTTTTGCAAGGGTATCATAGACTGGGAAGGAGATCTGTTACTTAGATTGCATCAAAAGATCGTTGGCTGCATTTAAAATTGGTATCCCTCTTGCTGAGGTTGGCATTAAGGAATACATTTCCAGAGACAAGTCTTGAATTTGTGTTCATTTCTTCTCTGTCAGGGCCAATAATTACTGAGTGAGGATGGATAAGCTGTACTTTTTTTTTCTCTTAAGCAGAGGGTTTGCAAGTGAGAAGAGCTTTCAGTGGCCTCAGGAGGACTAGATTCAGAATCCATTCACTCACTGATGGGCTGAGTGACCTTGGGCAAAACAGTAACCCTTCTGGGCTTTTGTCCTGAAGACTTTTACATCTCTAAAAATCTAGCTTTTGATGTTTTTAAATAAAATAACTTGTATCGTCCAATTTTCTTATGAACCTATGACTGGGCCGAGAAAATAAGCCTTTACTCTTTTCTTTTTTAACGTCAGTGCTAACTAAAGAGGAAAGATGGTTTTAAATCAGAGCCCCTCTTTCTCCACAATTAGTTCAGAAGGTGCACCCCAAAGATGCTACCTGTCTCTCATTCCTCAGGCTCAGCTAGATTTCATTCAGAAGTAAACAGCTGTGCCTTCTCTCTAGATAACTTTGCCCTTGACACGGTTTATAAACAGAGCATGGAAGAGAAATTTGGCACTGTTTTCACACACACTTAATTTAGTGATAATACCTTGGTTAAATGTAAATACTCAGCTTATTTTTTTTTTTAACCTATCATTACTTTTGCCTTGAATATAGATAGCTAGAAAGGAGAAGCCAACACTGGGAAACCAATCCTTTAAAAAATGCCTAGTGTCTCATTTTGTCCCACTTTGCTCTTTGGGCTGATGCCATGTGGCCATTGCCAAGGCTGAGTCTTTCTAGAAAAGCTCTGACATGTGGGTCTGACACATACAATTCTTTCTTCTTCTTGTGATCATTGTGCCTGGATGTTCCAATGGGAATCATCTCCACCTTCCAGCCTATCACACAAGGTGCTCTTATCTCACCCTGACCAGCTAGATAGGACTTTTCTCTGAACATGAACCCTGAAAGGATGGACGTAAGGGAAGAAAACAGCTCTGATTTACACCAATGCCAGCGTCCTGTCACCGGTGTCCTGCTTCTTTCTGACGAAGGCCTGCTGTTCAGCTCTGCGTCCCTCTGACCAGCTATACCCCACCTGCACCCACACTCATTATTCCTCTTGACTTAGCTGAGGTCATTTTCTTTTTGCGACTTCTGTACTTGGACATACCTATTTGCAACCATTTGTTTACATTTGGTTTACATTGTAAATGGGTAAGATATTGTGCTAAGTATTTCAGCTAACCAGAAAAATAAAATAACTTCTTTGCCTATACAGAGCTTAGAGGTGACGGTCTGGCAAGTGTTATGATGGGAAATTTGCATTAGAGAGAACTAAAACTCAAATAAATGAAAATCTCAAAATCTTTTCTTACATACTCTCTTCTCCAACAAAAAGCCCATTCCCTTTCCTTCCAAAAACATTTCAGGGGACTTTATCATCATGTTAATGACTTCATCATCTGCCTAAGCATTAAAATTGAGAACTTAGTATTCATTTTCAACTTTTCTTATCTCTTATGGGAATAACCATGACTAAATGATACAGATTGTATATTTTATTTTTTTGAATGTTACTAGAGATGGCGGGGGTCTTGCTATGCTGCCTAGGCTGGTCTTGAACTCCTGGCCTCAAGCAATACTGCTGCCTTGCCTTCCAAAATACGAGAATTACAGGTGTAAGCCATTGGGCCCAGCCTATGTATTTTCTTTTGTAGCAATTTTCCTTTCTGAAGACAGGTTCGGTCATGTCATTCCCAACTCAGAAGTTTTGAGTAGTATCCTCTCTTGTCAATGTCAGCATTTCCCCAGCTATATTTCAGAGTTTCACTGTACGTTATTCAGGATTACAAATAAGAGATTTACAATGGTAACTGAACTTGAGAAGCAAGTGCTGGGTCAAACAATGCTCAACCGGCCTTCTTGCTGCAAAATTCCTCGAGCTGTAAGTTCCCAATGTGCACTGCAGATCCCTCGAGGGGTGTGTAGTGGACATTATTTTCACAATTTTTTTTTGGCATAGCTTCTTTTTCTTAGGGGGCACTTATTACTGTGTCACATAGTTTGGGAAATGGCCTCTGCAACTGTCACACAGAGCAAGAGATCTGCTAAGACAGAATTTAAACTATTTTAGCAAAAGAAGATGAAAGAGGCACATTCTTCAGGGTAGTGAGGAATTTCAGGAGTTCATGCGATGAAATAGGGAAGTCTGAATGACAGCAGATGCCAGGGTGTCTTGGTGCTAACACGAGGAGCTGAGGGCACAGTGGCGCACTGTTAGGCTTCAGGGAAAGACCTCTGTACCTTTCCCAGAGTGAACCCCGTCAATCACCCATCTATCCCAGGAGGGATTCTCCATAGCAGTATCACCAAGACACTTGTACACATCAGTTAGGGAAATACATAAATACTCTAAGGGATTGGCTCAGAATGGACAAAAGGTGACATCCACTTAGGTACGTGGCTTTGGGTTTCTCAGACCTCTGTGAAACCTCAGGATGAGCCATGGACAGATTTCCATGCTTGTATAGTCAGCGCTAAATAAGCCCTGTAGTCAGCATGGAACAGAATTCATGAGCTAGTTTAGGGGAGAGTACGGAACATCAGAGTCCACTCTCCAAACCCGCGCTTGCATCTCTACCTACTCCGCAGGTAGTATCTCTGCTCCCATTGGTAAACAGATTTCTAAAAGGATTTGCTGCTTTTGATACATTAGTATCCACATCTTCTACTTGTATTATGTTGCTAAAAATTAAATTCAGTACCAGAAATGACTATAACCACCTTTTATCGTTTTATATTCAAGAACATAGCCTGACTTGTTACTCAATTATACCTGTGGAAATCTTTCTGAATTAGGAGGCAGAACACACTTTTCTAGAAGTTAAAATGCATTTCCCACTCGTCTCAGCCAAACATATTGAGATGCATTGAGGGACTATAGTTCTCACTAACTCCCTGAAGTTAGAGAACTGAGTCAAAGTAAACTCTAATGAAACATTTAAAAGAAATGACTATCAAACAGCATAGGGTTCAATAGTTATAGTTTTTCTGCCAAGAATGCCTTAAAATATTTGAATTTTTTGGCCAGCTTAAAAATTGAGAGATTTTCATATTCAAAGCCCTGGTTACTAGCTTGCTTTGGAAAATTGAACATCGGATACTACTGATCCCACTTTCTGACATGGAAACTATTGCCCAGGCTGAGCGGTGGGCACAGACCTTCATGGGCCTACTCGACCCAGTTTGCTATCCTGCCTGCCACTTTCATTTGTCTCTTTGTCTAGCTCGCCTCACTCACTCCCTTCATGCCCTGCAGATGTTTGTGTTTGAGACCCTTAAGTTAAAGTCACACTTCAGATCCTGTCTTTTGGTAAAACTATTGTAACTGGGATGACCGTCTAAGCCTCCACTCACGTGCGTGCACACACACACACACACCCAGCTAAACCTACAGTAAACAGTGACGGGTCAGAGGAGGGCAATAATACATACTATCAGCTGTAGACAGAGAAAAAATGAAATCCAGTAGTTGGACTCTCACAAGGTCTGATGGAAGGAAGGACGGAAGGAAGGAAGGAAGGGAGAGAGGGAAATTCCGTGGTTCTCAAACACAGATATTCAATGGGAAAGTTGCTAAGATACTGATGCCCAGATACCTCGATTATATGAATCAAGACGTGTAGAGGTGGGGACTGTGACATCCCTGGCCATAGCAAGCCCCTCCTGGGGTCTCGTGATAGGGACCTCTTCTCTAAGCTATTTCTAAAGTAATATCAACCGTGTGGGTTTCGTGAGACCCACCTTCCCTAGATATTTTGCTGACTGTTCCAGTAGATCCCCCTGCATTAGACCAAAAACCCTAAGGACTGCCATTGTGAATGTATTTGCAGTTAATACAGGTCTATACTAGACCAGTCCTTTACTTTGAGGATTCCCTGAATATGCTAATATTTTGAGTGTGGTAATAAAATTGTGTTTCTGTTCTCACATGTCTAACCAGAGTGTCACCTCCTTAAACACACGGGACAAGAGAGTATTTCTTTTATTAAGTCATAGAAAGCAGTGTATTCCACGAAATTTCTTTCTTTTTTTTGAGACAGAGTCTCAAGCTGTTGCCCTGGGTAGAGTGCTGTGGCGTCATAGCTCACAGCAACTGCCAATTCTTGGGCTCAAGCTATCCTCTTCCCTCAGTTTTTCTATTTTTAGTAGAGATGGGGTTCTCACTTTTGCTAAGGCTGGTCTCAAACTCATGAGCTCAAGCAATCCACCCACCTCAGCCTCCCAGAGTGCTAAGATTACAGGCATGAGCCACCATACCCAGCACTCCACTAAATTTCTTCTTTAATTTTTAAAAATAAAAATCATTTTCTCACAAGAGCTGCCGAGTCAGCTCATATGAATTGGTGTGACAATTAATGGCACAGTTCTTCATGTTAATTATGAGAACATGATGTTAAGCAAAACCTCTAAGAGGTGATATTTGTTTCAAGGATGAAATAAACAATTTTTCAAGATCCAGTTTTTTATTAAGAATGAGAAAAGGATGGTCAGAGCTTTAACATGCAGTGTTACTTACGGTAATGTTACCAAGTGATTTATCCGTAAGTTGGAAATGATCCTCACGTACATTTTTAGAAATATGCTTGAGTTTATCATTTTCATTTTTTCCATAAAATATGGACAACAAATTATAAATGATCTCTAAAACACCTGGTTCTAAAATCCTTGTATGTTATGAGAGTACAAAATATTAAGAAATATTTTTATTTCTTCTCTACATTTATCCTTGCAAAACTAAGGGAACGCTATTCTTCTTTCTTCATATGGAGTCCCTCCACTAGTAACAAGATGGGAATGATGATGAAAGACTACAAATGTCTTTTGAATAATTTAATTACTTTATGGAAGTATTTCCAGACATACTATGGCTGCATTTTTTGTTTTTAAACTTTGAAAAGTGGTCAAGAGAGGATCTGGTCATAGCTCACGATGGATAGCAATTGCACAGCTATATCATAGCAACTGCAGAGCTGTATCACAGCAACTGTACAGCTGTATCATAGCAACTGCACAGCTGTATCACAGCAACTATACAGCTGTATCGTAGCAACTGCACAGCTGTATGGTAGCAACTACAGAGCTGTATCATAGTAACTGCACAACTGTATTGTAGCAACTGCAGAGCTGTATCACAGCAACTGCACAGCTGTATCCTAGCAACCTCAGAGCTATATCATAGCAACTGCAGAGCTGTATCATAGCAACTGCACAGCTGTATAGTAGCAACTGCAGAGCTGTATCATAGCAACTGCAGAGCTATATCATAGCAACTGCACAGCTGTATTGTAGCAACTGCACAGCTGTATTGTAGCAACTGCAGAGCTGCATCATAGCAACTGCACAACTGTATCATAGAAACTGCAGAACTGTATCGTAGCAACTGCACAGCTGTATCGTAGCAACTGCAGAGCTGTATTGTAGCTATTGTAGAGCTATATCGTAACAACTGCACAGCTGTATTGTAGTTACTGTAGAGCTGTATCATAGCAACTGCACAGCTGTATCAGTATTTCTCCTACTAATGTCAGAGGAAATGATTTATTGATGGATTAATCCCAGAAAGCTTCCCACCCAGTCACCAATGCCATTTCTTTCTTGCTACTCCATCATTTTCACATCAGGGTTTTCATGCTGGGATGGGTGATGGCAATGAGTCACAACTCAGTGCACCTAACCAACCTTCGAGTCAAGTACCTTTCTGGCTTCTTTGTACTCACCACTAAACCACATGATTTTAGCCTATCCTAGGAGTATAATACCAATATGATGATTTGTTGCTGAGATCTTTTGTAGTACATGGCAAATGCTTTACAGCTTAGCTCACTGTTTCAATAGTGATTTGGACGGTACATCAAATTCTGCCTGTTGTAAGAGAAAAATGCATGACAAATGTACATGACCATGAAATAGATGAAGATCGTCAGTGAGAACCTGATGGGGCCCCTGACTTTTTGTCAATGTGAAAGACAACGAATGGAAAATTTTGAGTTAGTGTAAGTGAAGAACAGGACCTTTTAATTTCAGTAACAATGCCAGCAGAAGCAAAATAAATAAATAAATAAAATAACTCACCAGGAGGGCTGAGAAGGGGGAACGTCAAAATTACAATGAATTTCTGAAATTCTCCAATGAAGTTTGCAACCCATTTTTCTCAAGTTACTTTTATAAATAGTTAACAGTGAACACTATCAATTGCCCAGGCTTAGATGTAAGCCTCTTGGAATAAAATTTAATAAGATTGGACTTACAGGTAGGAAAAGAACGATTCGGCTCTGAAGGTATCTGTCTCTCTTCCTTTCCAAAGAATATGTGTTTGATAATGCCTGGAAAGAAAGGCTTAATGTGAAAATAATAGTGGGGTGATTACATAATCACATCCATTGCAGAGCGCAGCAAAATAGAGCAGAGAAGGTTCATGAAGGAGGAGGCACTGGAGATGCATGTTTGGAGCTGTGGGATCCAACTCCATGAGTTCCAGAGACATAAAGACTCTTTGGGTTAGAATCATTGTACTTTTCCAATTTGTTTAGAAATTTATATTTTTACAAAAAAACCCTTTTCTATATATTACATTTTCAAAATATTTATTTAAAATTTCGCATTTGAAAGGGAAGCTAAAATGCATGCAGTAGAGGGTTACTACATGGGAAACTTCTTGCGTGAGTCTTCCCTGCTAACATTTAGATGAGTGTTTGTGCTTAGACGAATGTAATAAAAAACGGGTCCTAGAATTTACAGTGAATTAGAACAACTATTTCAACAATAAGTTGCTATGATAGTAAAATATGATAGCCAGTCAAAATTTAATGTGTTGTTCATTTTCTAAATGCCAACAAATCTTTAGCTTGATCTTAAAATAACAAACCTCTTTGAAATGGATTCCACCTTATTCATTAGTAATTCCTTATTGAAGGCTAATTTATGGACCTTAGGAATGGGCCAGAAATAACATCATGATTTTTCCACACAATTTTAAGTACTGGCCTTTAAATATTTCTAAGAAAAGATGATTACTGATCTTGAATGTCATAAAGTTTACATTTTTCCTTTTGACAATATGCCCTCAAAGTTACAGAAATCCCTCTGCCCATGTACACTTTTTCCCTTTATCTTTTCCCTTCAGCCATTCTGTTTTCAGACAGGGAGAACATCTCTGTTACACAAACCCATATTTCAAGGATACGAGATTAGGACAGGGAATGATTCAGGATGGCTAAGGGTAGAGACACAGGTTAATGTGATGCCCACCGTATTACCTAGCTATTTCTAGTGTGTGTGTCCATGGCAGAAATGCTTCTCCTTGATGGTTTATGTCAATATCACCACATCAGATAAGAGAAACTCTTTTGAAGGAAGGCAAGAGCTCTTACTAATCTGCTTTTTAGTTACTTTCAAAGGTATTAGTAATTAATAGGGTTGATTTTACAGAACAAATTATATGCTTTATTTGATGATGCACTTTTTCAAGTAACATAATCATTCAACTTTTTATGTGGATGGAATAAATAGACTATTCCTTGGGGAGTACTTTAACTTCACATTGTGTCAAAAGTTCACGGAGGTTTGGTGATAATCCTGAAAGGGTCCAAATTTCTTGTTGTGTCCAACAGGGAGCAGTGCTGGGCATGCAGGAAACATTAAGGACACTGATGGCAGCCATTCTTGGGGACCATTTATGGTCAGTTCAGGCATTCCTGGGTACCATTTATGGTGAGGTCAATGTCCAGGTGAATCTCAGACCCAAGACTGTCTGCAGTTAACTTTTCTGTCCTCATCTCTTGGTATGTTTCTGTGTATAATCCATAATCCAACCCTTCTTGGATGGATTTTTGTCTTTCTTATCTCTTTACTGAAATCTGATGACACTTTCTTTGTGCTTTTCTTGTGGAAATTACCCTTTTTTCCGCTTTAGAAAGTAATCACCTAAAACAGGCCAATTGCCTTAATACTGTGACATCTTAGCTACACAGCTAGTCACCTAATTGCCATTCTATCCATGAGAGAGCTGGATTTCAGAACTTGAATAGAGTTGGTGCTCCACAATTATAATAATTTAACTGGCTTCCCTAAAAACTTCTATACAGCATATTCAACTCTAAAACCTCAAATACTGTTTCTTTAGAATTTATTTGAATGTTCAAAGAAGAAACTTGAATTGTCCCCATTTTTGTAGACGGGGCCAGAAGGCATCATGGCAAATGTTTTGTTTTTCTCCTTATAGGATTACTTTCAGGGAAATAAATTATGATTCAGTGATGTGCCTCATATAAAAAATACTTTTTGAAGAGCCGTGTTTAAGTGCCAAGCAAAATGCTACATTTGGAAGTTGGAATGTATTATTAATCACATTTCTGTAAATACTTACTATCTATAGCAGAATTGAACTAATTGATTAATGTTACCCTGTAAAAATGCAAGTAGGCACAACAGACTCTCAGACGCCTTCAGATATTTGGCAAACATTATAAAGTGCTCAGACTATATATATAAAGTAGATGATATATAATTCTACTCTCAGTCCTCTTTCCCTCCAAATTGTTTTGAAAGACTTTCTGAGGTCTTGCATACTCTTGCTACCCCAACTTTACATGGGACTAGAAAAGCGCAGCTGAGTGGTGACCCCAGGTGCAGCCCTCTGTCTCTGCCTTCCTCTCACTGTAGGGAGAGACCCGTACTTGATAGAACCCTGGCTTCTCTGCATTAGCATGCTGTAACACGTGCTGTTTTGAATACACAAAGAACCATCACCAAATACCGTGTAGTCTGTTGAGCTTTGCATAATACTGACTTTCTGCTTGTATGCAACTGTAAATTCCACAATGTAATTCCCAGAGCAACAAAGGGGAGCTGTGTTCTTTACCACTCATTCCTAGAACTCTTCAGTCTTTATTTTCTCCTTCTGGAAGTCAGGAAGACTGCTACCTCTGACATGGGAATCTTATAACTGATCACACGGTCCTTAAAGCTGAATATTTTTCACATAATATCCCAGAGAGGAGAAAAAGTCTCATGTTAAAATGCAGAAAAAACACTAAGAGTGACAGTGTGTAATGGTCTATATAAGTTTCTTTGGACCAAGACCTTTGCACTTGTTGGCTTTATGACTGATTATATTTTGTGTGTATTGAGGCTGTTAACAAACATGGATAAACCATTTGATGCCAGCTCACTCATATTTAAGCAGATATTCAGGTTTTAAAAAGCAGAGGCAGGCTCAGTGCCCATAGCACAGTGGTTACAGTGCCAGCCACATGCACCGAGGCTGGTGGGTTCAAGCCTGGCCCAGGCCAGCTAAACAACAATGACAATTGCAACAACAACAACAAAAAATAGCCGGGCGTTGTGGTGGGCACCTGTAGTCCCAGCTACTCGGGAGGCTGAGGCAAGAGAATCGCTTACGCCCGAGAGTTTGAGGTTGCTGTGAACTGTGACAGCATAGCACTCTACCGAGGGTGACATAGAGGAACTCTGTCTCAAAAAAAAAAAAAATTTAAATAAATAAAGTAGAGGCTCACATTTAACTGTGTCAGTGCTGAAAGAGTTAAGAGTTACACACATCTTTGGAAACCCCATAGGTCTAAAATACTGTCTGTGCTTAAAACAACTAAGAGCTCCCATGAAATGATCCTACCCATTGGACGTGGGACATCAGGATCAAACAGGAGGAGTTCCACCTCCCTCTAGTCTTCCTAAGGATTAAGAAGTTTGCCGCCATATGGTTTGATGAACTCCGTAATAAGTAAAAATTTCAGTTTTTGCCTCCTGATGGCGCTTAGGAAGTTTGCCTTCCTAAGGATTAGGAAGTTTGCCTCCATATGGCTTGATGAACTCTGTAATAAGTAAAAATTTCAGTTTTTGCCTCCTGATGGCACTGGGTAGGTCATATCTAAAATAACATTTCACAATCAGCCTGAAGTTTCCATTTTACTTGGTGACTATGACAAAAAGTATGTCAGATCAGTGACAATAAGGGGCCTCCCTGCCCAATTATAGCAGGAAATCAAGCCCCCAACTGGCTCTGTGTCCGTGTGGACCACATCTCTGATCATGCTGGATTTTGTTACTAAAAAGACCTTCTCCTGGTGAGTCACGCACGAAGAGTCATGTATATCTACTCTGCGAAAGAAAAAGCAAACACACCCTACACATTCGTAGCTACTAATAATGGTCATCTTCAGGGATCTGAGGAAAGTGTGGGACCCTATGGAGGAGAATGAAGAAAAATGACCTCAGATATTTTCACTTTTTATCTTGTCCCAATACGGAGCATTTACGGTTTTTCACAGAGCATGCACTCCTTTTACAATTTAAAAAAATAGACAAGAGACAATGGAGAGGCTTTATCCCGTCTTGGTTTTTTACACTTCTGCAACTGTGGTTTTTCAATGCCTATTTACGGTATGTCCTGGGAAAGCATCTAAATGGAAACCACCAGCTGCATTTTGAAGTCAGATATCTAAATCTAAACTTGTGAATGTGGAGTGAGGTCACCACGGGGAAAATAAAACAATGTTAAATTAGCACCGTGATGAGGCACGCGAAGGGAAGCCCTTGATGGGGAGTCAAAGACGTGTGAAGATGGCAAGGAGAGAGCCAAGGGAAAACGATACGCTCAGTGTTTGCACTGACTGAAATAATTCCCACGTGGTATTTAAAAAAGAGCGCCAGAAAATAACTGCTGGGAACTCAGAACAGCTTAAGCGTTTGATTCACAAAACCACAAGGAATATGAATTTGAGCACGAGCAAATCCCAGGCAAGGCAGGAGCTGGAGTTAACGGAGCACTTCCCTGCCAGGAGGAGTTTTTCAGGGCAGGTGTGAGCCCTGAGCTCACCTCCACCCAGCTGTTCTCATCTCCTGTCACACCCCCACCCCCAGCCCCTAGTCCCGATTTCTCAGGTATGATTGACCTTGCTTCTTTTCATCCACTTGGCATTGAGCATTTGGTATTTGGAATTCTCTATAAAATGGTGACAATTTGCTATTTACTACTACATGGTGAGCGATTAAATGAGATGGTGTCTGCTAGGATTTATAAATTCTAAATCAAAAAGTTTGCTTTCATTGCCTTTACCTTCTGAAGGCTCTCAAATTGGCTAACTAAGCTGGTAGGTTACTTTTTCCATACATACTCTGTTTAAAAGTCTGTTTAGCAGGCTTATGAATGTAAGATCATAGCCAAGTCTTTATCTGACTCCACAGCTACTTGGTATGTGCACGAGACACCATTTGTGGTGCATTTATGGATATAAACAGGACTGAATATTTAAAGGCAACATAGGTTTGAAGGTTTCTTTAACTGACTATGAAACAAACAACCACAGAAAGACAGATGTGGAACTATCACACAAACTTCAACCCAACAGGCCAAACTCACAGCAGGCCTTGCCAAATCCAGGCAGTAAGGGCTGCAGAGAGGCACAGCGTCTTTTGAGAACCCCAGGGAAAAGCTGTCGATCTGTGATTTCTCTACTTCTTGGTGGTCTCGGTTTGAGATTGGGCTCTTTGCTTTGCCAGGGAAATTTTTAAAATGTGCAGTTGTGTGAAAAATGTGAAAGAGCCACAATCCTCTCTCACTTGGCAGTCACAGGTTTCTCGTGGTACTTTTCAGTTACTCAGGGATGACATCACCCCACTGGCCCATTCTCCTTTCTCTCTCCATCCTTACAGAAGTCATCTCAAGTCTGGAGGTCTCTAATGACCTCAATCTTATCTGTAGCAAAATGCCCTTTCCCTAAGAATAGACACGAAAAGCTTCTGAAGGTGGAGTTGGGTAACTCCAAAGGACCTTACTGTTCTGGGATAAACTTACAATTTCTCTTTTGTTATAGCTATGCAAAAAAAGACGTATTTGCATTTTCAGTCGTCACTTCTTTGCAAACCCACTTTCAACACTGTTCCCTGGTTCCTTTGCCTGTCAATCAAATGTCTGACATGTCCAATGTCTGTCATGTTGACCCCTGAAGATGCGACACTGCCCTGGATCATTAACCACGGATTTGCCACGCTTCACTCAACTTCCAGAGCTACGTGAAAAAAATGGGTGCACAGGATAAATCTCAAAAACCATCAGCATTCTTTTTCAATAGCATGGACAAAATGGGACAAAATGGTAGCCACTGGGAAAGAAATAAAGACTGGAGTGGAGAAATGATACAGAATGAAAGGTCACATTGTTTTAGAGCGGTGCAAAAGCAGACTGGTTTTAAAGCAAACCCTGGTAAGTCCTCAGGAACAACCACAGGTGACTTTGGTTTCACATTCTGATTCTCTCGCTGCTCAGTGAGCCCTCCATCCTTGCCCACATCTCTCTTCATCCTTGGTCCCTGTCTCTGCCTATTGGTCACCTGCAATGGTATTCTTCCAATGGCTTTCAGTTGGGAAATGTCTGATTTACATGAGCTTTTCCACTGTGTCCCTTTTTTGAATAACATCGGTTTACTAGCCGAATCTCCTACTTAATATTCTAGTTTCCTTATCAGTGGAAAACTGAGACACAGCCACGTGTACCAAAATCTGTCCATAAAATTAACCCAGAATAATAAACATAGTATGTTTTTGCTTATAGAAGTCTTTACTATAATTTTTGTGATGCAGGTGGGCAGCGGTTGTTTTTGTTTATTTTATGGATAAAAAGGAAATGTAATCTTGAATGAGGAAAGTGCTGAATGCTCTTCCTCAGTTTCTCTTCAGGTCATCAATTGCATTGTGAGGAGTCACTACCAGGCTGTATTAAGGATGCCGAGGTTCAGAGAACTCAAGGAAGTATTCCAAACTCCTATATTTCTCCAGTGGCACAACAAGCTCGATACCCATACCCAGGTTTTGTCATCATCCTGTTCTGTTTCTGTTACAGAACAGCATTTGGAATTCAGAGTTCTGTAAACTGACAGAGATGTCTGTTCTGAAAATGAACCTTTTAATCTGAAGAGATTACATAAGGTGATCTTCTTTCTCCCCTCTTTGTTGCATCTGTCACGGGACCCACGGCACCCCCATAGTTGCATCTGTATCTCTGCAGATCTGCTTTCTCATTGGTTACTTTACAAAGCAACTTGTCTCACTATCTTTGTATTTAAACCTTAAAGAAAAAGTCAAGAAACTAGCTTGAAGCCAGAGTCTTTTTTAAAAAATAAAATGATGGGATTGGCTTTGACCTCTAAATGGATTTATTCCTCTAAGAAAATGAGAACCTAGAATGATGTGCTATGCTGTGCACATGATTATTTTGCAGTTAAAATCTATGCAGTTTCAGGGAGGACTGTACACAGACTTTGAAACTAACTCCTTACTTCTAGATTAAGAGAAGGAAATTGTTTGCAGTTAAGAAGAGTATGGTTCTCATCACTCTGAGACCCGAACAAATACCCCTGTTCTGCCACCAACTTTTACAAAAGCCACAGATATATCAGTTTGTATCTTGGGTCCTGGATTTTGCCTTTCAAAGAGGTAATTGGATTCTGTAATCCCAAATTCTTAACATTTTATGGCTTTATATAATGCATATTGAAAACTTTGTATTTTTAAGAAAAACACCAAACACCCTACAATACTGGATGGATATTGAACAGATAAATGCCACTGTAAGATATCCTAGGCCCGGGTCAACAGAGATAGGGATGGCAGGAAGCTACAGTGGAGAGGGGGGCACAGTCAGGTTTTCAGGGAGGAGGGGAGGTGGGTGGAGTGGGACCGGTGGGTGTGGCCAGGTTACAGGAGGGGAAGGGAAGTGATTGAAATGAGAAGTGGGCGTGGCCGCTGGAGAGGAGAGGAGGTAGGTGGAGGGGAGGTGGGGGCGAGCTTGGCTGCTCTGTAACAGGGAAGGGAGGTGGGTGCAGGGAAGGAGGTGGGTGTGGCTGGGCTGCAGGGAGGTTGGCAGGTAGATGTTTGCCAAGATCCACATTGTTTGGGTAACTTTGGATGAATTTAGTAACCGCTGTACCTGCGCTGGGCAATATAGCAGCCACTAGCCATAGGTGGCCATTAAACACTTGAAATGTGGTTAGTGTGACCAAGGAACTAAGCTTTTATGTTTGATTTACTTAGATAATTTTTATTTAACTTGAAGAACCAGTTCTTGAAAAATATTTAAGAAGTTTTGGAAAAACTTAGGTATGTGAGTTCACTCTTTCAAGTACAGATTTTATAAAATCTAAATATCAAACAGATATTTGTGATTAAAAACTTACAGAGGCGGTTGGGGGGTTATGCTGTATAGTACACCTCTAAGGGGTAGGACACAATTATAAGAGAGACTTTACCTAACAAATGCAAACAGTGTAACCTAATTCTTTGTACCGTCAATGAACCTGAAACCATAAAATAAAATAAAATATAGACAAAAAAACTTAGTATACAAATTGAAATGTGTTGTAAGTATAGCTACCCATAGAATGTTGAATATGTGGTATGAAAAAAAAATGTGAAATACTGTATCTTAATCATTTTAATATTGATTACCTTGCCAAAATGATAATAGCTTGGATAATACAGGGTAAAGTAAAATATGTTAGGAAAATTTAATTATACTTTTTCCTTAACCTTTTAAAAATATGGCTTCTAGAAAGTTTAAAATCATATATGTGACTTAGATTATATTTCAGTCAGTCAAAGCTTCTCTGTATGCTTTAATTTTTTCCTCAGTGACATGGGAAGAACAGCAATTTCTCCCAGGGGTTGTTGTGGTAACAAAAGAAGATTCAACCCATGCAAAGTTCTTAGCAAAGTGCCTGCTAAGTTGCTGGGAGCGCTCACTAAAGAGCTATTATTTTTCAACATTATTTCCATCTTTACTTTCTCCAACTTATAAAGCAGAATTTTAAGATAATCTGTGGGTTATTCAACCAGCTCTCATAAAGTATATGAAAGCAAAAAAGGGATTAAACAGAGACACCACTATCAGGAGTGCTGATAATTTACAAAATGAATCCATTTTCTCGCCACCACACATATTCCTACTTTATATATTTATGCTCCATAGGATGTGGCCTGCATCATTCATATGTCACACCTTTTATTGAGTACCTGTTTCTAGAGAAATTGATATTCCGTAATTTTGAATTCTTAAGTCTCTTCATGGTTACAAACCTGTGAAAACCTACTCACATCAGAAAACACTGAAATAACTTTAAAGCTATGTAAGTTTTCAAAAGGCAAATAAAGTTAAATAAGATACAATCAATTCTCCATTTCTAAATTAATAATTTCAATTATAACTACTGAATTTAAAATACATTCCCCTCTCTCATCTGATTTTCTACTTTATTACTGTGGTGGTTTTAAATCTTAAATGTTTCTTTAATATTTTGTATTATTATATTGTTTGTTTCTTATATTTTCTAAATTAGGCATAATTTGGAGAACTGGAAACATGTGATATTCCTTTAATAAACTGTGAAAGGAAAACAAGAAGAAACTAAAAGTTAAATTTCAGAAGATTGGAAATCAGTGGATAACACAGAAAAGAAACTCAAATGGACTTTTCGAATACTTTTTGTATCAATAAGAACCCTCAAATTTCTACTTCCCCATATTCTATGAGGCATAAACTAATTGTCTATTTAGCAGTTCAATTCCTTTCTCTAACCTATTTAAAGTAAATTAAATCTGTACATTTTCATAATTTCAACAAGACAACAAAATCAATAATAATATCAATAGCTAAAACTTAATGCATTGTTACCAAGTGCCAGGCACTATTACAGGTCGGTTGCTTGTATTTACCCATTGAAACCTTAAAATAACCCTACAAGATACTGTGGTAGGCAGAATAGTAGTCCCTTAACAATGTGACATCCTAATCCCCAGAAACTGTGCCTATGTTATTTACATGGCAAGGGTGAATTAAGATTGTAGAAGAAATTAACCCGGAGACAGGAAGAATATCCCCGATCCTCCAGGGACCCAGTGTAATCACCAGGGTCCTTACAAAGGAGGACGGAATCGCACCTGTAACCCTAGCACTCTGGGAGGCTGAGGCACGTGGATTTCTTCACCTCAGGAGTTCGAGACCAGCCCAAGCAAGAGTGAGACACTGTTTCCACTTAAAAATAGGGAAAAAAACTAGGTGGGCATGGTGGCACACTCATGTAGTTCCAGCTACTCAGGAGGTGGAGGCGAGAGGATCACTTGAACCCAGGAGTTTGAGGTTGCTCTGAGCTATGACACCACAGGACTCTACCCAAGGTGACAGAGTGAGATGCGACCTCAAAAAACAAAAGAGAGAGAAAGGTAGAAGAGTCAAATTCAGAAAGTCGTTTGAAGATGCCACACTCTTGGCTTTGACGATGAAATAGGACTACAAACCAAGGAATAGCCTCTAGAAGCTGGAAAAGCAAAGAAAACAAAATTCTTCCCTGGAGCCTCTGTAAAAAAATGCACTTCTGGCTCGGTGCCTGTGGCTCAAGCGGCTAAGGTGCCAGCCACACACACCTGAGCTGGAGGGTTCTAATCCAGCCTGGGCCACCAAACAACGATGACGGCTGCAACGAAAAAATAGCCAGGAGTTGTGGAAGGTACCTGTAGTCCCAGCTACTTGGGAGGCTGAGGCAGGAGATTTGCTTGAGCCCAGGAGTTAGAGGTTGCTGTGAGCTGTGATGCCACAGCATTCTACCCAGGGTGACAGCTTGAGGCTCTCTCTCTCTCAAAAAAAAAAAAAAAAAAGAAAGAAAGAAAGAAAAGAAAGAAAGAAATGCAGTTCTGCCACTTTAGTTCAGTGGGATCCACTTGGATTTCTAACCTCCAGAAATGTAAGATAATAAATGGGTGTTATTTGAACTGTACAATAAAATGCATGTTGTTTAAAACTAAGCTTGCTGGCATTTGTTACAGCAGCAGCAGGAAACTGATACAAATATGTATCATCATCATCCTCATTACACACACAGGGAGCAAAGGCAGAGAACTATAAATAATTGACCCAGAGGCCACACAGCCAGCAAGGGCTTTGCCAGGGACTCAGACCGGCACACTCTCACTGTTAACATGTGGTAACACCATAAAATCAGGACTGGCGCGTGGCATTTTGTCGTGTGTTTTTTCTCCCAAGTGTGGGTCTCTTTCTTCTTAGCACCTATTCATTCTTTTGGTCACAATTCCAGTGCCACTGCCCCAGGGTAGGCCTTCCCTGACTGCTTTGATGATGCTGGGTGCTCAGTGGACCCACTGTGAAGGTAGAATATGCCTCACGTTGAGGTGCTTATCATGCTATAATTTTACGTTTGAATGAGTCCTGCCTCCTAACTATAAATCTAACTATAGACTGCATGAGAGTAGGGCAGAGGCTAGTGGCCTCTTGTGCTTGTCAAATGCAAGATGTTGTCTCTAGGGCGGCTCCTGTGGCTCAGTCAGTAGGGGGCTGGCCCCATATACCGAGGTTCAAACCTAGCCCCCGCCAAACTGCAACAACAACAACAAAATAGCTGGGCGTTGTGGCAGACGCCTGTAGTCCCAGCTACTTGGGAGGCTGAGGCAAGAGAATCGCTTGAGCCCAGGAGTTGGCAGTTGCTGTCAGTTGTATGACGCCACGGCACTCTACCGAGGACCATAAAGCGAGACTCAGTCTCTATGGGGAAAAAAAAAGATGTTGTTTCTAGCTGTCTACTGAATTTCTAATGTTTAGACAATCTAACTATGAAGATTCCCTGCATACATATTGAATTTGTTGGGCATGGTATTAAGAAATAAAATGCATTCAAGTAGAATAAAGTAGATTTAGGGAAACAAATTTGAAAAAAATTCTAAACTTTAGTCCCTAAGTAAAGTGTCTCCATGAAAATGAAATCTGAGAGAATGAAACAGTTATCCAGAAGACACTTGTTGAAGCATGTTAGGAATACTGTATTTTTATTTGGTTTGCCAAAAGATACATTTTATCCTCCAGTTTCACAAGGTATTATTATATTGAAGCCTGGTGTTTGGGGATAATCCTAAAACCCACTCTTCTAGAAAGCAATGAAAGAAACAAACAAAAATAAGCATAACAGGTTTCTATATGTTCAAGTCCATAGTTTTCCTTTTTCCTCTCTCTTTTGAGACAGGGTCTTGCTCTGTTGCCCAGGCTCGAGTGCAGTGGTGAGATCACTGCTCAATGTAGCTTCGAACTCCTGAACTCAAGTGGTCCCCCTGCCTTACCTTGCTATGTTATTGGGACCAGAGATTCACACTACTGTGGCTGCCTAATGTTTTGATTTTTTTTTGGTAGAGATGGCATCTCGCTATTCTGCCCAGGAATCCATACTTTTCCTAGCCTTATACTATGTGTTTTTATTTGGTAATATAACCTTTTTATAATCTTCATCCTATGGCCTCACCCCAAACACTTGTATTTACTAAAGGTAGAATGTCCTACATATTTTTTCATCCGTATTTATCTGTATCAATATCGGTATATAATTGAGTTTGCTCATTGTATTTGCTGTAAGTTTTTGTTCCCCCCTTGACATATATAACACCTGATTTTCTGCTTTATTATTGTGTTGGTTTTACATTTTGGACTTTTTTTAGATTTTATTTTTTTCTTTGTTGCTTATCATTTATAAATTTAGTATAATTTTTGAGAATTAAAAAGTTACAAGATTATCTGCATGAGATGGTACAGGATGTAATTTGAGTTCATAAGCCTTTTCCTGGAAGATTTATGTTGCTAATTCCTAAGCTTCCGATCATATTCAATTAAATCTTAGACCCAGAGAGAAGCCATTCAATTCATTTGTCCATTTTCTGTGGCACCAGGATTCAGATCAAAACTAGTCTGCAAGGAGAAATAACTGCTAAATATTCTCCGTGCTTTAACGTTCCATGTCACAGCCATCTACAGCAGCCCTTTTAAACGCACACTCCGTTTCAGGGGATTTTGTTCCCCGGAGGAATCTTACAGTATTAGTATATTCAAGGTTCAACTTCATATTAAAATGAAATATAAACATTACCTCAAGATTTCGAGAGTTTGGAAGTTGTTTCTTTCTCATACATCCATTCAAATAGATGAAACTGGGCAAAACATGTTAAAAACCTTTCGTAGTAAGGTTTTATGAGTTTATAATATTTATTATTGGGATAAGAAGAGAGATCATTTTATATCCTTTGAAGTATGTCCCTCTCTCGTCCTGATTTTATTCATAGGACACATATGTGAACATATGTATGTTCCAAAGACAAGGAGTTATTATTTTCATAAACAATTTGTTTCCTTCATTAAACTTCCTTATCCCAGGTTGTCAGAGTACCTGGGGAGGAAGGATTATTGTGCCTCTGCAAGGGGACACCTCCACGTGGAGGTTTGTTGAGGCTCAGAAAGCAAATTGAACAGACGCTTAGTAACAGCCTGTTGGCCTCTCTCTTTGGGGCATACTCACCGCACCACCTTTTTGGGGAACAAATGCAGTAAATCCCTAAGGTAGATGGCCTCCCCATACTGCTGAGTGGGAAAGCTAGTAGATAGTGAACTCACCTCAACACGGTGGCCCATGTGGGATCTCCTGCAACACTCTATTGCTGTCTAATACTAATTAGTGTACAGTGTAAATATTCTGGTATTTACAACAGACAGGACAGATTATAGTCCCCATTTAGCAAACTTGGGAAGTGAATCAGCACGTCCATTTCATCCATACTCTTAAGTTACATACTCGAGACTCTGATACTGGTTCTTCTGACTCTGAATCTAGAATTCATTATTAAATCGCAACAGGTCTGAATACAGATCAGAACACAGGATAGATCCTCAGGGATCTAACAGGTGCCCAGGGAAAATTCCAATTTCCTTCTTAAGGACAACAGTGTATACACTGTAAAGGTCAAAGTTAAAGAACTCATTGCTTAACTCTTATAAGCATGTATGGAAATAACACTTATAGGAAATCCAGTGGATTGGCAGGGAGGAGAGGCTGGGTAAATTCACACCCAATGCATACAGTGCACGCTATTGGGTGATGGGCACACTTATAAATTTGACTCAAACTCTACAACGACATTCATACCCCCATAATATTCTGAAACTAAAAACAAAACAAAACAAAACAGTTTTCTTTGTGGTTGAGGCCACGTCATTCACAAGACAGGGGTCAGCAAATATTTTCTATAAATGATCAGAATGTAAGTATTTTAGGGTTAATGGCCTATATCTATGCTCTCTGCATCTTTCTCTTACCCATCGCCCTCCTTTTTTTTTTTTATACAACTTTTAAATTGTGAAAATAATTCTTAGTTTGGTGGTTGTATAGATGCAGGGGGATTTTGACCCACACATCATAGAGTTCATCAGAGCCCTGGACTTAGCAAATTCTAGAGCACCAAGGGATGACGTGTAATGCAAGCCTTAGGGCAGTAACTGCAATGCCTTACTCTGAAATACTGTTTCTCATGTAAGTGAACATCTGTGACTCCCACAAAACAGTTCATCTCTCTGACTTAACCACAATTTGGGGCTATTGTTAATTTCCTGTCATTGACCACAATTCAAGACAAAGCCATATTTGGCTTGCTATATACACTAGATCTTTGGCAGTCCCAAATTTAAAGTTTATGGTTTTTACTATTTCAGAGACATGTCCAAATGCTCATGAATTACAAAAAAAAACTTTTCACTGTTGAGTTAAGGCCTATGGATCTGCTGTGAGAGAATTGATTGTACAGAGTGAGACTAGCAACGTGACCAAGGGTTGCTTTTCTTCTCCTCTTGTGTCACCTCTAACCTCCAGATAAGCACTCTTTCGTTGGGGTGGGGTGGATAAAAAGAATTTAAAAAGAAGGTAACTTCTGGAGTAAATGACATAAGAAATTATAGCCATTAACCAGAAATAGAAGACCTACATAGATCAATTTAGCTAGCATCTGAGATGTCTAACAAAATATGATGTAAAAGAAGTAAGAAAACATTTATACAAAGGTCGTTGTTAATTCTCCCACTAGAGAAAAGTACATATACAAACATGAAGGAGTTTCTTCACTTTTTTCCCAGTTAAACTTGACTGCATTTTAATAGGCCATTGTCATGGACTCAGATGTTGGGATTCCGCATCTTTTGCAAGTACAAAGGCCTACAGCAGTTCATGTTGATGTGCAGCAGTCTCTCCTCTTCAGACTACAGAGCCAGACTCCGCTCACTTCAGCCTGAAGCTTATCTCTGCATGAAGACTCAGAACCTGGGTGGCAGGAACGAGGACTCTTTGATATAACTTTCCACATGAATTCTGACGTTCCAAAGCCTTCTGAAGAATATCAACACTCAAACCCTTACATTAATCTAGGCAGCTTTCTTCATCCTTAACATACTCCTGGACATTTCAATTAAGAGTTTAGTGGGCATTTGAGTTTTTCATCTTGGAGTCAACTGCTTAAAAAAGCAAATAATATAATAGGTACTTATTCAGTTTCTCATATGTAAAAGGTACTGTGCAGGGCACCACTGTAGCAAAAAGCAGACTTAATTCTACCTATGTGAGTTTCCCCTCTACCACTAAGATTAATATATATATTATATACATACATATATAATATGTGTAAATATGAATAGTAAAATAAATAAACATCTAAAAATTCAGTTAAACAGTCAAGCTATGTTAGAAGGCAATGGATGATTAAGTTTCAAATGGATTTACACACCATAAGTATTATAGGATATTAGAAGAGAGAGATCATTTATTCATTCATCAATCATTTTGGACTTTACATCTGGCCAGGTTTTACTCTTCCTTATGTAGTCGGTTAAAACTCTAGATTCACGTATCCGACTTCCTATTTGACAGGCATGTACCTATACATATATCTCCACGTGTAGACTTAACGAACATTTCAAACCCAACATCCGTTTGAAATGCTCATCCAGAGTGAGCCTCGATTCTCTCTCCAAACTTTCCCCTCCTGCCATCTTGTCTTTCTGGCTATAAAAAAAGCACGGTCAGCCCCCACTCCTTTGTCCTTATCACGCTTTATGTTCAATTGATAAGTAAGCCCTATTGGTTATACTTTTGAATCTATCCAGAATCCAGCCCCTTCTAGCAACCTGACCCCCTAGCAGCCAGGTCTTTCAGAGGATCCCTGTAGTAGCTTTCTGATTCACGGTCTTCCTGCTCTGACCTGTGCTTCTCTGCATCCTTAGATCCTCCAAATTAAGAAGCTACTAGTTAATATGGCACTTACTATACACCAGGCACTGTCCCAAGCTCTTGCTGCGTGGTAACTTACCGCATTCTCACAATACCCTCTCATGGAAGGTACAGTCACTCTCTGTACTTTGTCAACTAAGAAACAAAAGAACAAGGAGGACATGACCCTGACATCCCGACTTCACGGCCCATGCTCTGAACCTCTGTGCCTGCTCTTCCAGCAGCTTCCTTTCTCACTCTTGGAAAAAACCCATGTCCTCCCGACAGCTGTGAAGCCCAGCATGATCTGTCCCCCACTCCCTCCCTATTGTCCAACAACTCACCTTCCCTCAGCTCACCCAGGCCACCTGGCTTCTCAGCTGTTCCTCAAACATCTCAGGCTTCTTCTCATCATTGGACCATGCACCTTGGCCTGTCCTTCTGTCTAAGACATTTTCCAGCTGAAAGTGCCACGGCTTGCTTGCTTCCTCACTCCCTTTAGGTCTTTTCTCGAATTTCAGTTAGAATGTTTCTGATCACTCTACTGAATGTGTCACTAAAATATCTAAACGCTTAACATATATACTTTGCTTCATTAAACCCAAACAAGCGCTCTGGGTTGATGGAATTATGATCTCCATTCTACAGATGGGGAAAGGAGACACAGAGATGTTAAACAGCACGCCCAAGGTCACACGGCTAACTGAGAGAGTCAGGATTCCAGCCCAGACTCACCGGCTCCCAAGTCTACGATCTTCTACAAAACAAATCAGTATACAAAATCTAGTGACTAAAGGGCAATAGGAAGGTGAGTAGAAAAAAATTATTCAGAAGCTTAGAACAAGATTGAGAACAGGATTAGCAAATACAACAGGTTGAAGGAGAAGGAGAGGAGTTTAGACTATCATCTTCCAGCGCCATAATTCTCATAGTTATCCAAGGCACTCCTTCATCAGAGGCCCTGGGGGTGTTTGATTTAGCAAATTAGTGCAAATTCCTGGGCTCTACTCCACACATTCCCATATAGTGTTTGGGGCCAGGAGCTCAAAAACCTGTAGGAGTAACTTCTAGAATTTTCAGACCATCATCTTGCAAGATAGGAAATATTTTCATTGACTTAAGTTTGCACTCCATAATCACAACTCTCATGCAGCATTTCCATAACAACAAGACTTGCAGAATGTACTATCACCTTGTAACTGCAGCGTAGAGCAGGGCTCTTTGAAGGTTTTGTTCATTGGTGGGTCCAGTTGCTCGGAACTATGCCTGGCCCACAGTGGGCCTGCAACAAATAATTACTGATTATATGAATTTTGGACTGGCCCCAGAGGAAATTTTCAAAATTCACAGTTGACTCTGGGTGAACATATTTTACATGGAGCAGTCTAAGATTTCCTCAGACTTCTTATAAAAATTATGTTTATCAGTTTTATCTTTATTTCCTTTGAAGTGTGAACACTTCTGGAAAGTGCGCCGGCTTTTGGAATCATTGGTCGAAGTGTGATTGAGGTGCTGGCACTGAGGAGCTGTGAGATGATAAGAAAGTCAACTTTCGTGACCCTCTATTTTCTTCATCAGTAAATTCTTTATCACCCCATTTAATGTCAATAAAAATATTGTATACATCCAAAAGATTCTTAAAAAAATAAGAAATTTCATTAGGTAAATAGCTTTTTCATTTCTTAGTTATTTTGCAGTATAATTTTTTGGGGGGGAGGGAAATTTTTAGCTGCAAAATTGTGTATCCAAACTATAAAAATCAGACAAGAAATGATTGTTCTAATGACTAATCTGGCCTGGTAATATACATAGTTACAGAATACACGTCTTCATGTTATAAATCAGAGTTAACCTTGAAAAAGGAAGTTCTTTGCCTCTTGAGCTTTCTCAAGTTCTTTAAATTTAATTTGTGAAAACTTACAGTAGGAAGTTTTTCTTAGTTAATGTTTCCTCTTGGAGATAATCATAGCCCACCAGTTCAAGGACAATATTGCTTTTTGAAAATCAAATATTGATTTGCTGAAGAAACTGGCATAAAATGTTAGAGCCTCGTATTCTGTCACTCAGAGGCAAAGCCCGAGCCAAATGACTTTTACTTAGAAACTTTTAGTGTAACAGGTATTTTCCATTCATTATTTACTGCATCCTTGATATCTGAACATTGAAATACAAGAGAAAAAAGTCGATTGTGCTGAAGCCACCGAGACTTTAAGACCTCCTCAATTTTGGGAACTTTAGTGTATCACCTATACCCTAACAAGGAATTTCAGTGACTAAGCACATCTCAGCTTAAACCTGAAGTAAGGAAAAACCCAATCCTCTAATTTATTCTTGCTGATCAAACAGATGCCCAGTAAAGAAGCAACCTTGTCTACTACAATTAAAGTGGATACAAAAATGCAATTTGACAAGTGGCAAGAAACAGCTTTCTAATTAAAACACCATGCATTCCTCAAGTTACTTTATTCTGATTTTAAGTTAAGGACTTTGGAAAGGCATTTCCGTTGCAGAGTCAGAAATAAAAGCCCCGAGTACCTTGCAATTAGAGATGTAACTGCCAGCATCTGTACAACTTGATTGTTTACATGTGATAAAGAAGTACGTGTTTGGGGCTCTTTTCTCAAATTACAGTTATAAAATAAAATCCATTAAACCAAATTCCAAAATGCTCTTTTTTCTGCATACAAGTTAATAACAACATACAAACCATTAGGCAGAAGAGAATTTCTAATAGACCAATAAACTGCACATTTTCATGAAAGACTTCAGAGGAAGAAAATCTGGGTTTTGAACGAAATAGTTCTGAACAATTTTCCTCCAAGAGTATAGCAGAGTAGTAAACGTTAGGTCACACATGTCTTTATCGAAAGCTAAACACCAGACCTTTAAATTGCAACCTCTCTATAATAACAGTTCAATCAACCGTGGCAGCTGTACCGCGGATACCATACCATTACGATGAGGGTTCGGGGTCTACTCATTTCATCGTCACTTTCCAGAGGCACAATTTCGTGGGATGGTTCCTCTTGGCGTCCTCTACAAATGTGTGGACAGCTCCTCTGGACCACAGAACGAAAAGCTTGAAGCAGAACAATGCTGGCAGTGCAGCCCATCGCTGCATCCTGGAGCCCACAAAATAACTTCTATGTTGATGCTATGTTTGAAAAACAGTGGCTCCTTGTCCCTGAAAGCAGCCCACACTGCAGCTGCAGCCAGCTCACTCTCCAATCGCTTCCTTGAGCTCTGATCATCTGATCGAGGCCAAATAGCTTGGATGCAGAGATGGGGAAGATCAGATCCACGGAAACTGAACACACTCAGGAATATCAGAGCAGTTTGCCCAGAGAGTATTTCTCAATTCATTTTGAGAGCGTGTTTCCTGCTCATTACAATGATGCTCTTCGATCCCTTTCAGAGGTCAGAATAAATGTATCTTTCCTGCCCAGACACACAAATAAATTTCTCTTTTCTCAGATTAAACCAGCTGAAAACCTGACTTCACATTGACAATTTTTCCTGAGGCAAATGAGCATCATATAAAGTGTGGAAATGATTGCTTTTTAAAAAACGTAAACATTTCCCGAAGGAATTTTTGCTGGACATCTCACTAAGTGATGGGGTTTTTACTTTTTCCTAGCTCCTAAGTTCCAAAAATGAAATTGACTGCTCTGAAATGCAGATAGCACTGAATCAGGACGATTTATCCGAAGCATGCACGCATTAACCCACCCCACGTGAGGGACATCACTGTTCCCTGCACTTTCCTTTCAATGGTATGCTTGTTCTGTTCCCACACATACAGTTCTGCAGCCTCATACATTTTTATATTTACATAGGCGGCTTGCTGGGCTGAAAATATCCCTGATACTAAGGTCACTCTGCAAGCTCCGCCAGGCTGACCTCTTGGAAAAAGCAGCTGGAAAGCATTTTAACATGCTACCAGTAAGAAGCCAAGCCTTCAGAAAGGGCTGGGAGGTCTTTGGAAGTTAACAGTCTAGTATGCTTTGACTCCTGGGAGACTAGTCACTTAGGAAGGAACCAGAGAGAGTTGCCTAGAAATCACGTGACCCATCTGGAATGGCCTCAAGGTCTAATGGTATGCTGAAAGAGAATAGGACGACAGGGGATGCTTGCACTAAAAATATCTCATGGAAAATGGATTTTGCTTACAAATGAGGACGGGATGAAATCCCCCAAAGAATTTTCATTGTTGGGCTCTTTCTGCCAAGCTAATTCTAACTGTGTAATTCTCAGAAATTCAAAGGAAAAAAAAAAACGTTTTCTTTGGTTTCTCGGCTATGAGGTGTGAAAGGTGCAGCAGGAAGTTTGGGGAAGGCTGGTTCTGCCCTAAGGTGTGGTCGCTCCAGCCTGGGTCAAGTTGCATTCTCAGAAGCATCTAGAATAATGCTCAATTAGGCATCAATCGCCCAGTAATCTGTCACAACGCAGCATCGTTTAAATCAGTATGTTTGCCAGAGAAGTAAAACATGTTTCTTTTTCTTTTCTTTTAAGAGGTACTGGCTGCCAGTAGTTTTTCATCTCTCTCTGTTTTGAGCAAACATATTTTAGTGCTGCTGGAAAAAGAAGAAAAAAATGCTAATGGTGCTGGCAAGTCCCCTAGCTCCCTCTGGACCTTTGTCAGAGTGCCTGGCTGCTAATCTAAACCATTTTTTACTCCAAACAAGTAGGGCATTTACAGAAGGGAGGCCATCATGTGGCCTGTCTGGCTTGTGTGTTTTGAATATTTATATATAATGGTGTCCACCAGAAACAAAGTACATGTTTATAGGATGTGTCTTTTCAAATAGGGTATTCCTCTGGGGTTGCTGTACCTCCATGCTCATCCCCACCCGCCCACTCCCACCCCCCTACCCCATGGAGAAGCTGGGGAGAAAAGGCAGATACCTTAGACACAAAAGAACCTTGGTCTTGGCAGGGAGGATGCACTTCACATCCCAAACTCCATTCCAGCATCTCTCTCCAAGATTGGCTAACCTCTGGGGTGGCTTTTGGAGTCAGATATTTTGGCAAATGCCAAAGTCTTTAGGGAAACAAATTAGATGCTCTCTAGCTATTAGAATCCCGTTTCCATTGATCCCCTCTTGGCCCCTGAGGAATTCACCCTTATTACTGAAGGACGCTGAGGGACTCTGAGCATCCTTCTCTCTCTGCCCCCACCTCCCCCTCCCTCTTTATCCTCTGTTCTCAAGTTAGGGGAATGTTTCTTTGGAATTTGATACATACTATGGTTACCCAATGGCCAGGAAGTGAGAAAGATTAAGCAGGAAAGAAGAGTTGAATGTCTTCATCAAGATTTTCTCATGAAAAACTTCAAACATGCAGTGAAGTTTTAAGAAAACGATTTGGGTTCTGAGCTGTAAGTTTCAAATGGGGAATTAAGCTGGGGTCAGGTTATGTGGAGATGGAAATATGCCCAAGGAGACATGGCCATTTTTCCCCTTATATTTATCATATATGTCCATACACAAGAAATAATTTTTTTAATGAGCTAGAGAGTCTTCAGCAAGTATCTGCTATTTTTGTTTGAGCTATCAATAAGATGAATCATTAATTTGGCCTCCAAACATCAACTGTGCCTGGCCTTGCTAATCAATAATTATGGAGCTTCTCCTTTGCTGTCCTGTCTGTCTCCATCCCCTTATTGCATGACTCAGTAAGATACGGATTGAATGCAACATGCTAACGCAAGATTTTTAATTTATTGTCCTACATGAGGAAATAATGTCGCTGATAATTTGCAAGGTTAAATTTTCCAAAGGCATGTTGGGAACTTGATTTCATTCTGGGTCATTAAATATATGTTATATTATATTATATTATTATAGGGATATTTCATCACTTGTTATAATTATCAATTATAAATTAATTCATCACTTATGAAATCCTAAATTGTATGCAGTGAAAAACATTTTTGTTTTAAAGAGGAGACCTGGAGTAGACTGTTCATCTCATTTCAACAAATCCTAATGGATGAATTTAGTTTTAAGAGCAGTTTTCTAAAGTCTTTGGCCTAAGAATTATTTGGCTTTAGATGTAGATATTTCCACTGCTGGGATAATACGTCCAAAGATCTTTTTACAATGGGCAAGGAAATGCTTATTTAATTTAAATAAATAATGCCCATCTAAAGTGTTGGACTTTCCCGGCTTTGTTAAATTATGTAAGAGCTATATATCTAAATCTATGTATTTAATCAAGCTTGGGATATTCAAATCTGTCTTGACGGTGTTGAATTGGTCGGTACACGGACATGATGGAGATCAAGCCCTGATTCTTCTCTCCCCCCAAAGATCTGGCCCATCTGAGTCTTCTGACCCGCTTAAACGGGGTGAGGTTTTCTGCCGTGTTTTATAAGGTGTCAGGTACACTGATAGCTGCTGCTGATAACATAAAGTTGTCTTGTAAAAACAAAGATGAACTTAAAAAAAGATTTTATTTGAGAAATGAAGCCTAACAAGATTAGCCTGAAGCACCATTTTGGGTACCCCTGATATCATCCGGCTTGATCTCATTGCTTTACACACTGAGTTGACGGTTATGATTTAGAATTTACTTTTGAAGAGAATTACAGAAAGCTTTTGAGGATAGACTTGTGTCCCCACCCTCACAAATTCATATGTTATAGTTCTGACCCTTCAATAGGCCTGTATTTGGAGATAAGACCTTTAAGAAGATAATTAAAGTTAAATTAAGTCATGGGTCAGGCTCCAAACCACCAGGACTGGCGTCCTTACAAGAGAAGGAAGAAATACCAAGTCTGTGCCCCGCCACCATCACAAGTGCATAGTAAGGAGACCACGTGAGGACACAGTGACAAGGCAGCCACCAGGAAAGAGCCCTCACCAGAACCATCCCAAATCTTCCTCTTCAACTTCCAACCTCTGAAACTGTGAGAAAGGGATCTTCTGTTGCTTATGCCCCCAGCAGGATTTTGTGAGGGTGGCCCTGACAGACTAATATGGAGACCTTACCTGGGAAAACTACATTCTAACAATGAAGCTTCTAGCGATTCATCCCGTTCCCAGAAAAAGATTCCCAGTCCCTGCAGGTTGAATTAATTCCACTTTCCTCCCCGCTTCTGAAGCACAGACGTTCATGAGTCACTTGAAAGGCAGCTTCTCCCTGCACTTGAGAGGCAGCTTCTCCCTCTGGTTGGCGGAACCTGGTTCCACGTTATTTGGGGTCCAGTGGCCCTGACTTCCAGTTCAAGGCAGTATGGCAGCACATTTGTGTAGCCTTCAGCTTCCCCCGATCTAAGCAAAAAGCAGTAAAAGGGAAGCTGCTGCTCATAAAAATGAGAAAAGGTAGAGGGACGTTTTCAGCAGATGAGAATTTTTGAGGACTTTTGAAAGATGAGAAGTGAACACGATCACAGTGATTAATAACCTAAAATGAAGTATTTATTAATAATTTATGTGCACAGGAGGACGATGGTGCGTTTCTCTCAGCAGAGCCCAGGGGGACACCGAGCACAGGATTCAGCACCTGAGAAGCTCTCTCATCTTTCTGTCTTTGGCCAGTGGTGCTGGGGACTCTGTCCAGCCTGCCTGACAGACTGGCTCAGCCATCCCCAAATGCAAACTGCAGCTGGCACACGAGTCAACGTAAGCACCTTTCCATGAGTTGGCAGCCTGACCAAGAGGTCACGTGTTCTCCTTCTCTCTGTTCCCAGAGCCAGAAGACAGAGCACTCTGGCCTCCCGAAGTAAGTAGATTCCCCCCTTAGATGTGGGTTAATTCAAGGAGAAACTGACAGAACCTGCAGCCCACATGCACAGAGCAGGTGTTTGTCCTGATGTCAGCTGGTGGAAGAGGCGGCCAGCACAGCACAGCATGGGAGCTCCCAGGGACTTAGACAGACTCAGGCTGCAACTGAGGCCCTCCCACATAGAAGCTGCGTGTTCTTCAGCAAGTCACCTAACGCCCTTCTGAGCCCCAATAGTATCTGCTGCTGAATGGATGTTGATGGGAGGAAAGTAACTGAGAAGGCCAATTTAGAGCCCGGCCCACAGTACTCATTCAATGAGCACATGTAACGCTCCCTCCACTGATGGCAGTAATAGCAGCTTGGGCTCCTCCCTCTCAACCTCCAGGCTCGGCTTAAACATCACCTTGCTTCAGAAAAGCCTCCCCTGACAGGTCTTCCCTCTCACCTCGAACCTCAGTCCTCATTACCGAACCCCGCGGGTTTTCTTCCTAACACACAAGCTGTAATTACACTCTGATTGACAGAATTTTTCAATCATATCTCCCCTCTCCATAAAACATAGGAGTGTGCTCACTTTGCTACCTGTACACCCTGTGGCCACGTTGGCGTAGGTGTTCCGTGAATCACCGTGATGATGGTGATAGGGAAGCAGCCCTTACAGAGCACTTGCCGTGTGCACAGTTCTAATTAACATTTACACCAATTGGTCCACGCACACCTCCCTCTATGAGGTAGTGCAGTGATCATCCCGTTTTACAGCTGAGGAGCCTGAGGCACAAATTTCCTCACAGAATCACTGCTATTTAAGTGCCAGAGCCAGAATGTGAATATAGCCACTCTGGCTTCAGAGTCTGAGCATATTTTAACCAATTCTGAATTTTAAATCTGTGCCAAGTAAACCTCGAACCTTCTAAAGATAGATTTATATCAGAAAAATCTCTGTTATGCAGTGGAAAATTGTGGGGCAACCCTATAACTTCCCCTTTGTTATCTGGTCTATTCTTTACTGACAAGTTTGGGGGTTTTTTTTGTTTGTTTTGTTTTTACTTGAATGACAATTTCAGAATGTAGCTAGCAGTCTTAACAGTGCCTCAAAGTGATGATTTAAATTGCATTATGATGGGAATTTAAAACATTTTTAAATGTAATAAATTTGATAAGATAATTTAAAAAATATTTTGTTTTACGGTGGGACAGTTTCACTTGCTGAAAGGACCCAACTACCCAAACTGTCTACCAAAGTGCGTATTTGGAACACAGCTAACGCCTGACTCCCTTTGTTACTCGCCGTTTCCCCCTATGTGACATAAGACGTTGGTTAACACTAAAATGCCCCTCAGAAAAGAGGCTCCTTTGGGTCCACCCAGAATGGGGTGTCTGTCACCCCAGGAAGCCTTGTAAACCTGGACATGGTTGTCCTTGTTCAAAGAGGAAGGCTGGCTGCTGCTTGCTCTTGTTTCCTTTGGAGGCTGACCTGGTGTCCTGCAGAGGTGGCTGACAGCTTGGACACTTTGCTGCTGGACATGGAACCACCCGCCTGCCTTCTTGGGCTAGTGTGTAGATATGGGGGTGACCACTGAATTGGTGTGAGCTCAACGACCTCACAAACTTTGTTGGATTTGCCTTGTCCATCATAAGTATTCCCTGTGGAGTTGTAGGATGGGAAAAACCTGGGACCAAGACAAAGGGGAGCAGACCTCCATCGGCTTATTTAAGCACACCCTTTACATGGGAGCTCAGTAATGATTTGCAGAATGAACGAATCAATCCATGGATAATTAAAAATATCACCATCATCAAGGTCTTAATCACGTTGACTTCTTGGTAAGTTTTCCAGAAGCTCAGCAATTGTTTCCAAGCACAAGTGACCCGAAGGAGGAAAAACCCCCATGGATTAGAAGTGACAGGGGATTTTGCCCTAAGTCACATAAAACCAGGTCATAGGATTTGGTTATTTTCCAGGGCAAGATTAGTGAGAATCTTTTTCTGTGGCTGTTTCCAGATCGGTAAGTCGCCTCTGGTCCGAACGCAATTAAATGGCTAGGAGGGAGTTAATCAGTGCCTTTTTAGCTGAAAATTGGAAAACACAATCCCGTGAAGTGATTCTCCCCAAGGCCCAGTTACCCTTTATCGGCTTGCATCTTTGCCCCTCCCAGCCCTTCTCAAGAACTTGGGGTTTAAGTCTATTTTGAGTGTAACCCCTGACCTCTTTTTTCCACATCTGTGATTTGTAGAGGTCTTTCCTTTGAGTTTCTCTCTCTTTATTTTCATTAATTATAGTGGCTTCCTCTTTAAAGACTCCCTTCCTGCCTGCTGACAGTTTTTGACTTGCACATTTAATCACTTTGGAAACAAACACATTGTTCCGTCCCTTTAAAATTACAGGTGCTCCCGCCAAGCTCTCTTTTATCTCCATGCTCCTACCTTTGGCACTGGTGTGGCTCAAAAGCAGATTATTCTCTTGTTGGCACATTCAGATGCATCAGAAAATTATCCTTCACTGCTCTCTAAATCAGCTTCCTGCAGAGTGCCTGGGTAATTTAAATGTTCCATTAATACCTTACATTTCTCAGGCATTTATGTTTGATTGAACTCTTCTCAGCTCGTAATAAATCTTTCTTATTCTTAATAGAAGGTAGTACAGTGTAGCAAGAAGGCGAAGGACCAGCAAGGAAATTGTCAAAGTTTAAATCTTTGTTTAGTGACTTGGAGCAAGCACTTTAAGCCTCAGTGCCTTCACCTGTTAAAGGAATGGGTGTCCATGAGGATCGAATATCCACATCAAATGCTTGGCCCATGCTCAGGATTCGATATACATCTGCTATTACTAGAAAGAGAAGATCTAAGGAGTTTCAGACATCGCTTGCTTTCTCCCTGCTTCTTCCCCATATGGTATTTTGTCTCTCTGGACTCTTCCTTGGCAAGGGATGCACAATGATCCCCGGGTGATGGGGGAATAGCGGTGCTGGATAAGCTCCTCTTCTGTGCTTTGAGCACAGCTCTCATGATGATGTGAGACAAGTTTCATAACATCCTCTCAGTCCTTAGTAAATGAACTCGAAGTAACATAACAATGCCTCACTTATCCTGAGGTCTCTCATTCTGCAACCTCAACTACTCTGATCACAACCAAGTCCTGGAAAGGAATGCAAACATCTTCTGCACAGCCAGAAAGAGATGGCACAGGATTCATTTATGAAGCTGATGGGAATGGCTTAGAGAAGTGGGCCTCATACCACCAGGGTTCACACCTTTTATCATACTCAGGATTCTAAAAAGCTTAGTGAGCTAAGTAGCAATGGCTTTTGAACAAAAGCAATATAATTCTGACCTGCCCTTGTCCAGTGGGACTAGGAAGCAGCCAGTTAGAACCAGAAGGCTGTCTCTGCTGAAGGCAACTGTGTTGACAACTTCTTCCAATTGTGATGGGTCCAGCTGTCAAGCCGGCCTATCAATACTTGGCCACCAGATGGGGCTGGAGCTGTCACCTGGGGCAGGAAGTGATTCAGAGCGATGAACAGGAGCCTGGAGTTGAACAGACACACCCAGATTGAATCCTAGTGACATTGTCTTAGAACATTACATTAATTCTTTGTGCTTTATTGTCCTCAACTGGCCAATGAGAGTAAGATGAACTCTTCTGCAGAGACGTGAAAGGCACTTAGTGTAAAACACTGCCATCAATAGCAGATGCTATCTTTCTTTCTTTCTTTCACCACTACCATTATTACACATATTTTTTATTATTACCATTGTTATTGTAAGTGCCAAAGACGGTAAGTATCGGTCCCACAAGTCAAGGCTTAAAACCAATAAAGTCATGTGTAAACAGTATTGCCAGTAAAAGAGAGAATATTGGCACAAAAGTGAAATAGCAGGGTCAAGAGCGAGGCAGGGCAGGAAGTTTCCTCTTGAGCAGCCAGTGGGCCCAGGGTGCACGGCTGAGTCAGGGTGACTTAAACGTATGAGCCGCCCACAAAAGGAAGAGACAGACAGCGTACCACCCGGCAAAAATAGAAAGGCAAAAGAAGTCAATCTGTACGGTATCTGGGACTAATGTGTGTTGGGGCCCACAAACACCATAACGGTTGATAGCAATCGGACAGTGTTCCAGCCTGGTAAAATGATAAGTGCTCACAGCAGTGACACTGACGCATCAGAGAAAGCTGAATTACGTCCAGCAGCCACAGATTAAGGAGAGAGAAATACGTGACTCATTCCACACAAAATTTCCCCCAATGACTGCTTTTACTTTTCAAAAGGTTAGTCATCAAATTGGGTAAATTATATTATCTTCAAAATTTGGCTACGTGAAAAACATTCTCAGATAATACTGGATAAATGAGCTATTAACTGTACTCTCAGTACCTGTGCTCTTTTATTTTCTATGTTCGTTTTATTTTCCCCTGTGAATTGTGGCAGGTATTAACCACCCACGTCCTAACACGTTCCAAGTTAAACGTAATTTATGATAATGGTGAATTTCTTTCCTGACATGAAAACGGCAGTCTTTTAAGTCATTTACAGGGTTTTTTTTCCAAATCAACATGAAAGATGAAAGGGTGATGCCAACAGGGGAGGATCTCAACTTTACATTTTTTTTGCTGGGACCCAGGGGAGTAGCCCAACATATCATTTTAGGGTTGGTGCAAAGCACAAGCTCAAGGCTTTTGAAAAGAAATGAGGACAAACAAAGGTGTAAATCCAGCAGGAAGAGGAAGGGGCAATATTCAAAAGATTAGTTCAGTAAGGTAGTGTCCAGCTTCTCCTTAAAACCTAAACTACAGCATATGGATTCTTTACTTTTTTTTATTATTTTGAGAGAGTCTCACTTTGCCACACTTGTTAGAGTGCTGTAGCATCACAGCTCACAGCAACCTCAAACTCTTGGGCTTAAGCGATTCTCTCGTCTCAGCCTCCTGAGTAGCTGGGAGGTGCCCACAGTAGCTGCAGGTGCCCACCACAACTCCTGGCTATTTTTAGAGATGAGGTCTCACTCTGGCTCAGGCAGGTCTTGAACCCATGGCTCAGGCGATCCACCTGCCTCAGTCTCCCAGAGTGTTGGGATTACAGGCGCGAGCCACAAGCATAAGGATTCTTAAAGTTTTTGTTTCTAATTCTCTCCAGTTGCTGCTACTGACAAATGAAGAAGCCACTGGGGTTCCCCGAGAGGGCACGCACAGCCTTCCTTCTCCTGGGAAGTGGTAGGAAAAGCAGACAGGGGACTCCTTGGACTCTGACACTAATTAGGACCCCAGATAACACTTGACATCTCTTTCTCTAGATCTAAATCTGTAAAATGAGGGGTAGAACACATGCTTTCAGATTCTTCCTAGAAGGTCGAGGATCGAATAGCTTTGTCTAACTAGAAGATTCAGAGAGAACATCACTGATCAGTGCCTGGACTTTAGGTGGAGAAAAAGATAAGGGGAGTTGTTGCAGTTTATACCACATTTCGCCTACCCATATTTTTTAAAGTGCTGTTGTGTTGCAAAAGAGATAAGAGCACCCTAAAAAGTGAGGAGAAAGAGGACAGAAGATGACGGCATCTTCATTGCCAAGACAGAAAATGGTATGATGTCATCCCACCTGCTGCCACTATGGACCCAGCACAGTGGCCAGAACATTCCCCCAAGTAGGCCGGACAGCAATGCCCTGTGTGCAGGCTGATGAAGCAGACCGGGCCACTGGGCTCTCTTTGGAAGTATCATTATCGTGCTGTCCAAGACCGGAATTTACCGTTTCCTGGATTTGTGACTCCTTGGCAAATGCCCTTTGTTTACACATTTGTAAAATGAGGATAGTTATAGTATATTGTATAAGACTCTTCTATGATGATGAGTAAATGAAAGAGTCCAAAGGAAGCACCAAACCCAGTACCTGGGACGTAGGAGGAACCCACTAAAAAGAGAAGCTCAACTGTTAACGAGTGGAACTCAGGAACTCCCAGAGTTCACCACCACTCGCCAAGTGAGTCAACTGTGCCTTTCCTTACAGGCTTGTTTTAAAATCGTGGACAAACAGCAAGCTGCCTGTAGGAGAGAAGTCACTAGGCTTCCAGTATTCCAGAACAGAAGAATACAAGAAAGAATGCAGGACATTCGTGTTCAATCCTTTATGCAAAGTGTTGCTGTCCTTTCTTTCTTTCTTTTTTTGGGTGCAAGAATTAGCAAGAGAAATACGCACATTTCATGATGAAAGGGAATTTTGACTATAGAAAATATCCCCATCCCTTCCACTCCCCAAGCCCACCTTGCCACCGAACATGGCCAGGCTGCCGGGGGCCAAAGCTGCAGTGCGAATGGAGAGTTTTGTGGGGACACAACTTCGCCACCATGCTGGTGCTGCGTCCACTTTGATAATCCCTTAAACTTGGCCATCTTCACCACAGTCCAAACTCAACTGCATGTTCTCCTGGGTCTTTAGAATTGCACGTGAGCAGGGTACGATCCTCTTGCATGTTTGAAGGGAATGCAAAATACCTTAATGCAATCTTATTAAAGGTCTCATCCCCACCCAATATAGGAACGAAAGAAGGAATTTTCTATGACTATGCTTTGACTTTAAGAACACAGTCTATCACTATTTGTCTATGAGTAAAACCTAATGACGTTTTAGATCACTCTATAATTCATTTAATATATAAGATATATATTTTTTAAAAAATAGCCTATCAATTTATACTATGACTATCTCTGTTGAAGCTAATGTTGATATAAACTTAAGAACAATGTTTCACCTTGAGCACACACCAGTCAAGGAAGACCCTAGAAAAAGTCAGCCTGGACTTGAAAGTCGGTTCTGCCTCTTACCAGCTTGGTTATCTTCAGCAAGTTACTTAACTCCTCTCAGTCTTTCCAGAAGACTGCATGAGAATCAAGTGGGATAATCCATATGAAAGTTCCACAGGGTGCCATGCAGTACCAAAAGACCAGTAAGTGCCAACGACCGTCCCCCTGTCCAAAAAGTGGGGAGTACTATCAACAGGAAAGGCTTTACTTCTGGTTTCTCTTACAGGTATTGGACATGTCTAGCAGGGTGCTGCCTGGTAAATTATACCTGCACCAGAGAACGCTTCTCTAGAGCATAATGTGATCGCCATCAGTTAGATTTGTGGACAGCTTCCTGGGAAGAAGTCACGGGCACACATCCCGTGTCAGCCGACGAGTTCGTCCTTCTCACTGCGTGTTTGCGTGTGTGTTATATGGTTCTTCTCGCCATTCCGGAGCTCTCCCTTTAGTTAACAAGGCCGATTCACACACATTTATATATATATATAATGTATATGTAATATACATTATAATATTAACTTATACATTATAATATTAATTTTATGCATTATATATACAGTGTTCTTTTTTCTCCCTTCCCCCCAAGATGGCAGATTAAAGTCAGTGCACCTCACCCACCTGGAAATGGCAAAATAACGTGTAGAGATTCACACTACGAACTTTTATCCAAGAAAGAACACGAGAACTCAATGGAAAAGCAAAATAAACTTTGTATACTTTCAAAGAAGTGGCAAGTAGCAGCCTGCACCGTGGGTCTGGCGGAAAACCACACATCTTCTGAGTATGGAAGTAAACTGTTTCCATGACCTAATTCCCACTGGGGACCCTGGGAATCCAGGTCACGGGGGGCTCCTCAGCCTTACCCGGCTTGGACTTGGTGAGCGGCGCCGAGCCTGCAAGGGGAATGAGAGGCACTGGGAAGAGCTTTGTGTGTGCCCTGGACCCCGGCTGCCTCGGGAGAGGCTTCAATCTAATGATGGGCAGGGATGAGATAGCACAGCCGTGACTGAGTGGGAAGCACGGAACGGGCTCAGCAGAGATTCCTGTGAACAACGCTGTACTCACAAACCAGTCTGTTATAGGCACCAGCCTTCCTTTCTTTCTCAGAGGGAATGTTGGTGGCTGAAAAAGAGTGAAGAGCCTTTAAGGCCACCAGAGAGCAAGGAGCCTGTGGGGCAGGGAGGCACGAGAGGTCAACGCCATTCGACCACAGTGTGCGGCGCCAGCTGTCTCTCGTCTGTTTCCCCTAACGTAGGTCCCAAAGTGTGAAGTTCTGCGCCCTGCAGACCTTCACTGACTTGTGAAGACTTTCCCATTTCAGTTCCTAGGGCCCTGCAGGTGATAGTTCTTACTTTTACTCTCCTGGTAACCTGGGATTCTGAGATGTAGACAAAGGTGATTTGAAAAATATCTATTTCCAATTTACAGTTAAAACTGAGCCTATTATTCCTATATTTTCTTAACATTTTTCTTGTATTTCTGCTTCTCTGTGAGTCGGCGTTAGCAACTGAATACAAAAGAATGAAATAGCAGCAAATGGACATTACTAAGATGACGCAGAAGCTTTGGGGTTTTCTTTCTTTACCAGGGTGTTAGTTGTATTGTTGTTGTTTTTTAAAAATATTTATCCACATTCCCTTTAGGTTCTCCTTAGTTTCAGACGCAAGGGGAGTTTCCCCTTCTCCAGACCATTCTCTGTGCCCCCTTCTCTTCCAGGGCCTTGCTCCACCAGTCAGTCCTCTCTAACCCGCTGGCTCCTTCCATTTATGAAATAAACACATATGCGCTAATGAAGCCTCTTTCAACTCTGAAGTTTCCATGGTGACAGCACTCTTTCACCATCCTCCACAAGCAAACAACTGGAAATGATCATCGAAGATGATCCCCCCACCACTACCTCTTTTCCTATTCACTCCCAAACCCAGTGGGATGAACCATAGGCACTCACAACACTCAGCTCCCTCCATCAAAGGGTCACCAGTCGGCCTCTGGTGTGGGATTTTTATATGGAAAAGGATGGCCGAGTTCTTAGAGCAGTGGTTCTCGACCCTTTTAGCACAGTTCCTCATGTTGTGGTGACCCCCAACCACAAAATTATTTTCGTTGCTACTTCGTAACTGTAATTTTGCTACTGTTATGAATCATCATGTAAATATCTGATATGCAGGATTTTATTTTCGTTGTTACAAAGGGGTTGTGACCCACAGGTTGAGGACCGCTGTCTTAGAGGAATTGCTTTCTCTAAGTGTTGCTTTTGGGATTTCATTCATGGTATTAAACATCTGGTGAACATCCTCTTTGGGGCTGCTTTAGCATAGATATTCCAGTGCGTGAAGTTCAGTCGAATGAGATATTAATGTGTCAACTTGTCTTCCTCCTTCCTTTCTGTTCTTCCTTCTTTTCCCCCTCCCTTTCTCTGCTTCAACATTTGCTGAATGCTAGTCTATGCCAGACACTCCCCAGGGCCCAGGGGATAGGGCAGTGAACACGGAGACCTGAGGAGCTGTCCCCCTCAGAGCTTACATTTTGGTGTAGATCTCTTATAAAATATGATTCCCTTGGGAAAATACTATCTCCAAACACCACAATGGTATCTTTGGATAAAATCAGGGCTGTCTGGCTTAATGCCCATAATTTAAGATAACAAACATTAAACCCAAAGAAGCAACTTTCCCCAGGTTCTCAAACTGATAGTTGCAATCTGACAGTACATAACAGTCATCATAAAACTTCTTTTATTGTGTGCTAAGTGCTTGGAAAAGCTCAGCCATGGATTGAAAGCTTTATTATGTGTGATGCAACAGGGTCCCTGTGATCAGTCTTCAAACTGCATCTTCCTGCCCGATGTCACAGCATGAAGGCAGGAGCTGCTGAATTGGCAGGTGGCCTTTGGTTAGAAAATAACAGTATATCCAAGGGGAAGAGAACATGATTTTTAATTTTATACACATTTTATGCAAAGATACAGCTGACCCAAGGAACAGATTCACAGTGAGTCTTCTCAAGCCAGAAGGTTATGTACTATCATTTACAAAATAGCACTGGATCACTCAGATCGTACACACACACACACACACACACACACACACACACACACTTGCTAGCTTTATACATTATGGAAAACTGACTTCAGTATCACTGGTGCAGTGTGGCTGGTTTCCAATAACACAGAGAAAGAATCATAATGTTTCGGGAACTTCTCACGTCTAGAAATATGTATTCTGTTTATTGCAGTTATTCATGAAATTGCACCCCAGGTGTAGAAGACTGAAAAGCGAGTGTTCTGACAAGGGAAGAAAGAACAATTGCTCTGAGCACTTCCATGGCTCCCGGGAAGCCATCGCAGCAATCCCATTAGACTGCCGGGGAAAGGTTACCAGGTAATCCCAATGTCTTGAGGGTGTCTCTGCCAATGACAGGGCAGGAGAAAGGGACTGAGAACTATAGCCGTGACTTCTGTGTTTTTCCCTTAGGGAAGGGCTGTCCCAGATGGTGCCCAAGCTATTACTAGAAAGAAAATCCGTCACTAGAAAATCTTGTGATGATTTGGCTAATAAAGTATTAATGTGAAGAGCTAAACTACTAAGGTGATTTGGTGCTATTCTGTGTCAGCACTAGGCAGCCAGGGATTATTATGGACAGTGATATCTTATCAGTATCTTACATTTATTGCGAGCTAGTAGAGGTGGAGGTAATCATAGTCATCTGACAGTGTTTCAGGGTGTGTGCATTTAGTTGACCAGCAGTATCTAGATGTCAGTCACAGCTGCTAGGGTCTTTGGTAAGTCATGAATGAAAAAGGTACGTGATGATACACAACGGAGTTCCTATGGTAAAGTTTTATTCAAAATACTGTGGAAGGAGTGTCTTAGCCCATTCAGCATGCTATAACAAATACTGTAACTGAGTGGTTCATACACAATGAACATGTATTTCTCGCAGTTCTGGATGCTGGGAATCCGAGACCGTGTCACCTGCAGGTTCAGTGTCTGATGGAGTCCTGCTTTCTTGTCCATAGATAGCACCTTCTTCCTGTGTCCTCACGTGGTGGAAGGAGCAAGTGAGCCCCTGTGGGCTCTTCATAAGGGCACTAATCTCATTCCTGAGGGCTCTGCCCTTATGACCTATAGTTCCCATAAGTGGTATCTTGAAAGGCCCCATCTTCTAATGCCATCGTCTTAGCCAACACTGTTCATAGCATTTTGACATATGAATTTGGGGGGGACATAAATATTTCACAGCAGACAGAGAAGGACAGTTAACACGGCAAGAGGAGGGGGCTGGTAAGTACGGTTTCTCAGAGGCTGCGATATTTGAACTGGGTCATGAAGGATGAAGAAATGGCACTTGGGAAGAAATGTCAGTCAGAGTGTTTCAGAGACAAAAGGCTGTGTGCCTCTTAAAGGCATCTGACTCCTGGGCATAGATACCCCTTACTGACCAGATGCTGCTGAAATCTCCCTATGTAAACACTGCCCCCTGCTGTCCATTGTGAAAAGAGGCCTCAAGGGCAAACATTTCTCTTTTTTGTCATACTGCCAAAAGGAAAAACTGTCAAACTCAGTATCATTTAATTGTAGTATCCTCTCTCTAGGTTTCAGTTGCTAAGTGGAATCTTGAACAAAAACACAGACCACGAATTGCAATAACAACAAAATAAAGCTTTTTCAGTGAGTTTTAGCAGATGTTAACCGGCTTCTGTTTCTTAGGTCCTTGATTGATAGACATGCCATTAATTCATTTGGCCTTAGTGGTTGAGATTTGGTCAACTGTTTAGCTCTCTTTAACTGATGGAGAGCAATGGGACACAGAGGGTGTTTCAGCGACTTCAGGCTGATAGAGCTATGCATCCACATGTGTGGGAGGGAGAAAGACCAGTAGAAGGTAGCTGATCACCCGTTGTCCTGAGTCGGGCCTGGACTGTCGTTAGATGCTCAGTAACCCCAGCAGAACTGGTGAGAATCACATCAGTGTGGTCTGTCCTGGGGTGGGTAGGCAAGAAGGAACAAATGCCTGGGGAAAATGTTGAGAGAGTGACAATTCCATCTCTGTTTGAGAATTAGAAGGCATTGCTAAGGTTGCTATTGTGAGTTAAAGGTTGGAGTAAACATTCCCAAGGAGAGTCTGAGTTCATTGACAGGGAGTGAGGGCCTCTGTTTGATGATTTCACCAGAAGACTGGATCTTAGAGCCAGAATTCTCTCTAACAGTGTAGCTGGCTCAATGAGAATTAAAGAAAAGATTCACAATACTGAACTGATGTTTTTGTTTGTTCGTTTGCCGTTGTTTGAGACAGTATATTGTTCTGTTGCCCAGGCTAAAGTGCAGTGGAATCTTCATGGCTCACTACAACCTCAAACTCCTGGCCTCAAGAGATCCTCCTACCTCAGCCTCCTGAGTACCTGGGACTACAAGCGTGCAACACTCTGCTTGACTAATTTTTCTATTTTTTGCAGGAAATAGAAAATCTTTCCCTTTTGCTCAAGCTGGTCTTAAACTCCTGGCCTCAGGTCCCAGCTTTGGCCTCCCAAAGTGCTTGGATTACAGGTGTGAGTCACTACACCTGGCTGAAAAGGTGTTTTCTCAGTTGGTTGGTTTCACGTGTAACCAAATAAACCTTTTGTTTAAAAAAGGAAAATCTCAAACACAGAAATACACTTCACTTATTTTAGTTTCAAATTAAAGTTTTTATCTAATAATCGTATTTGTTCCAAATTTCCCAGAGTAAAGTTGTTGATATTTCATTATCTTTAATGGCCTTCCTGTCTGCTAAAACTATAAGAAATCTCCTTACAGTTCTATAATATGCATTGAGAGTGGTAAATAAGGCCAATGACTCCCAAACCACTTTACAGACAGAGTTCCTCTTATCTCTGCATTAAAATCTTCAAAGGTCATTGGGGCTTCATATCTGCTCCTTAGGTGATAGCTTCACGGAACTCACTGTGAAGGCAACTGGTCTCTAAAAAGTATTATAATGACAAAACGAAGGAGATATCTAATTATCATTAAATAATGGTGACTAACATTTCTCGACCCTGCCCTATGTTATTTTTTCACTTAATCCATGATGTCAGCTGATGATGATTCTCATAGCAGGTTGAAAGGTAATGCCCCCAAAGACAAGCTCCCATCCTCATCTCCGGAACTCATGAATGTTACCTTACTTAGAAAAAGAGTCTTGCAGATGGATTAGGATTTAAAGACGAGATCATCTTAGATTATTCAGCCTGGCCCTAAGTCCAATGGAAAGTGTCTTTATAAGAGAAAATGGGGTGAAGGCAGAAGATGAAGAAGAAGAGAGACAGCTGTGTGAAGACGGAGGCAGAGATGGGAGCCACACAGCCACAGGCCAGGGGATGCCTGGAGCCCTTAGGAATTGGGAAAAGCAAGGACAGATTTGCCCCTAGGACCTGAGAGGGAACACCCACTGCTGACTTGATTTCAGACTTCTGTGGCCTGTGAGAGAAAAAGTTTCTGTTATTGTAGTATAAGCCCTAGTTTGTGGTGGTAGTCCTAGGAAACTAAAGCATCCATATATATGCAGGGTATCCATAAAGTTCATGTGCAATTTACTGTGGTAAACTATTTAAATTGCACATGAGATTTATGTCCACCCTGTGTAGTATATACATGTAAAATATATAACGTATAGTATATAATGAATATAAAATATATAATATATGTAAAATATATATAAATGTATGTGTATATATATATCTTTTTGAGATAGTCTCATCACTCTGAGTAGTATGCAGTGGTGTTATCTTTGCTCACTGGAACCTCAAAGTCCTGGGCCCAAGTGATCCTTTTGCCTCAGCCTCCCAAGTAGCTGGGAGTACAGGCACCTCCTTCCACAACACATGGCAAATTTCCTATTTTTATTAGAAACAGAGTTTCAGGCACCTGACCTCAAGCAGGCTGCTGCCTTGGCCTCCCAGAGTGCTGGTTACAGGTATGAGTGGCTGCAATGGGCCTTAACGCATCCCTATCTTAATGTTAATAAACCTGAAGCTCAGAGAGTTTAAATAACTCTCCAGGGCCACATGGCCGCCGGCCGCTGTACGCAGTAAATGGAGGAACCATGTTTACAGTGATACCTTTCCGACTCAGCACCTGTGCTATGGGCATCATGCCACATCCTGGTTTAACAATCCAGAGAGCACCTGTTTGCTGACAGCAGAATCAAGAATGCCAAACATGTGCTGATGCAGGATTTCAGAGCAGCCTCTTCCAGCAGCTTCCTGCCTCCAGAATCAATTTTTTGCATTAAAAGAGCCATTAGAGTTTGTCCATCAGCAATTCCTTCCACATGTGGCTCAGCTTCCCAACTCAGGGATAAGGTAGTTCTATACATGGCCCCCAAAGGGCTCGCTTTATTTCTCTAATCATAAGTATTATCGTCTTGACTCATACTGGCAATAATACAATGGAGACTGAACATTAAATTAAATCTATAAAGAGCCTAAAATCAATCAAGCCCTTCATGAAACTAATTTTAGAAAAGAGGTCATTAGATATATTAGAGTCAATTTGGAAGTGAATCGAGAAACGGGCCTCATGTTCTCTGTAGGAAAAATCTCCTTGTTATGAGAATTTTTATTACTTTCCATCAGAGTAGCTCAGCCACCACAGAAAACCTACAAGATTCTAGGAGTCAAAATAGTGATTTTATACTCTAAGTACAACAGGCTGAGCTTGCCATCCCCTCACATGGAGAAGAACAAAAATAGTCTAGTCTTCACAAACCACCAGGCAACCTCTCAGCAGCACAAGGACATGGTTTCAATAATTGGTGAATTCAGAAAAAGAGAAAATAAAAAAGTTTTTATAACATATAAGGTTTCTGCAATTACAATCGGATCTGTTACTAGTGCCCTCCTAATTCAAAGTCAGTTACTCGTGTGCCACCATCTTGATTTTTGCAAATCCTTTTATTGTATTTTATGGTGGCATATACTTGACAAAATCCATTGAGTCAATGATTTACTTTTTTCAGAAGATTTTATTTTAAATTAAAATTGCAGACCTTGACCAGGAACAGAACAACAGCATCACTTAAAAAAGAAATAGAATAATTAAAAGTAATGTTAAAACGTAAGCATAAAATTAAATAAATGTTGCCATTCAATTTCTAGTTCAATACTGTTGTCCATGAAAGTTTCTGAGCCCAATACCACTCTCTCTTTGTGAGAAGGGAGAGCATGGCAAATGTTTGGCAGGCGTTAAGGACAAACTCACACAAAACTTAGACTTGTTGTAATCAAAAGTATTGAAAGAGAACTCAAAATAAAATTTACTCCTCACAGTATTGTTATTCAGTGTTATTTAGAGGTGTATATGAAACTACCTAAAATAATCTTGACTATAATCAATAGCATGCACATCACTCTGTGGGAGAGAGCGCTAATAAGGGTGAGACTCGTATGGATAAGTGTCTTTCTAAGCAGAGCAAACACTATATATGTACACTTTCAATATTTGATTATTCTGAAAGTCACCTTCCTTTTAATTCTCACCTCTACTTTATTCTCATCTCTATATTACGGACAGTTTCTATGCCTTCCATTTATTGCCATCGTAGTTGGAGCAGGATCAGTTAGTATAATGTCCCTCAATGGTTCCCTAACTGCAATCTTCCTCTCTTTTGGGTTAAATTTCCAGGTTCAGTCTTATGACAGCTCTAGCTGAAAACCTTCAAAAGCTAAATCAAGTCCATTGAAAGATCTAAATGAGGAGGGACGCTTTTTAACCTTGCTCTTATCAACAAGGTAAACCTAGATAGTTTCCTTGCTATTTCTTAAATATTGAAACACTCTCCCACTTACATTTTCTCCCCTGCCACTCTTTGCACTTAGAGTCCCTCTCAACACTTCCAGTAAAAGTCCCGTGTATTTTCAAATACCAGCTCAAAAAGCATATTTGGTTTTTGAGGCCCTATGATCAAGGTGATTTCTCTCTCTTCTGCAAGCCCTTCTAGTTCTCCTATTATACCTACCCCACACTGTCTAACATGAGCTATTTGAATATATATCTTATTTGTACTAATAGCTTCAATTAATGTTTAGAGAAAGAATAGAAGCAAGGAAGAAGACCTTCTTAAGGTTGAAGAAAAATATTGATGGACAACAGAGTTGATCTTTCACGTTGTTAAAAGAGAAAAATGAACCTTGCAAAGGGGAAATAAAGCCCTTACTTTTAATAGAGCATTAGCAGTCCCGAGGACTCAGACTTCAAGCTCATGAAGTTACATGGTGGTGTACCGAGAGAACTTACCCAACCATAGTGGGGCTCTCAGGCTACGTGGAGATAGGCTGGAAGACTTGGCATGTTCAAATGTTTCACAAAGTCTCTAACAGGGATGTGAAGTAGACTCTGCAGACCATCATCTTACTTTATGCTTATCTGCAGTAAATTTCTAGAGTGAACATTAACATCATGTTTTGTCAGCTATTGGGAAAGAAAATACTAGTTAGCAGAGAACAGTCCAGACCACTAAGACCACCGTGGACCACAATAGTCTCATTTCCTTGGCCTGAGATTAGAAGATTGTATGAATTTTATGGCCTCTAGTAAGACTCTGAGATATTCTTGTAGACACTCTGGAGGGTGTTTTCCAGCAGTAAGCATCAGAGTTTTCTTGACTCTATCAAATTAGGTACATGTATAAATAAACATGTAAACAGGCCATGGGGCCAACGTTGTAGTTGACCTGATGTTAGAAGCAGATTTAGTAGGTTGACATGACCATAATCCACAATGTTCCCATAAGCAAGCCAAGAACATGCACTTAAAGGAGATTAAAAGAAGATCCTGTTCAAAAAAAATCACAGGGATATAAAGGAGAGATGTGATTTAACAGTGAACTTGTGAAAAAGACTTGGGCAAAAAAATATATATTTGGGGGCAAATATATATATATCCACACCAACCAATATATATCTCCACACCAACATGTGGATAAAGAATGTAATGTTAACTTGTAGTAGCAAAAAAATAGCATTTAAGGATATAAAAGGTAGTGATCCTGGTTTTCATGGCAGTGATGAAACTTTACTGCATTCAGTTCCAGGTGACAGAGAAGAGAGGGTATAGGCAGGGCCTATCAAAGAGAGTGATGAAGACATTGAAAAATGTGTGTAAGGAAGTTCTGAGGAATGATGATCTTTGAAAGATAAGACTGCATCCAGCATGACAGTTGATTTAAAAAACTTAAAGATAGGGCGGCACCTGTGGCTCATCAAGTAGGGTGCTGGCCCCATGTACCGAAGGTGGCAGGTTCAAACCCAGCCTCGGCAGAACTGCAAAACACAAAAATAGCTGGGCGTTGTGGCAGGTGCCTGTAGTTCCAGCTACTCGGGAGGCTGAGGCAAGAGAATCGCCTAAGCCCAGGAGTTGGAGGTTGCTGTGAGCTGTGTGATGCCAGGGCACTCTACTGAGGGCCATAAAGTGAGACTCTGTCTCTACAAACAAACAAACAAACAACTTAAAGATAGTCATATAAAAAGAATTATGCCTAATTGTGAACATGACCCGTGATATTCATCTGATTCTTTGAGAAATGCTACTACCATCTAACTGTATTTTGGGAATGCTACCACCATCTAAGTGGATTTTGAGAAAATAAAAGTAAATTAATCTTACATCTGTAGCAAATATAATATCCTTAATGTTACTTAAAGAAGTAGAGTTAAAGCCACTGTTGGAAGTGCATGAAGATCAACTCTGACTACAGTAAAGAATATTCTAGAAATAAAAGCATAAAGCTATACCAGAAATGGAATTAGTCATCTTGCCATTTATTCACAAACTCACAAGTTTGTGTATTTTATTTTTATGAAGAGACACGGTTTTGCTGTGTTGCTCACGCTGAACTCAGACTCCTGGCCTGGGCTCAGGTGGTCCTCCCTCTTTAAAATCCCAAAGTGCTGGGATTACAGGCGCACACCACCACACTCACCTGGCAACTTACAAGCATTTCTAGAGTGAAAACTCTTTATGCATGGTGCTAGATCTTAAGAAGTAGACACTTTTTTCTTCATGTTTATTCACGTTTTAGGAAGATATATAGGAAAAAATTTAATAGTATTTATGCATTTCAGGAATCAGATGGCATTTTTTTTGGATCAAAATTTAAGATATTTAACAAGGGAGCCGAGAGAGGGGAAGAGGGTGGGGGATGGGTGTGCTCCCACTTAATGGGCACAATGTTAGGGATATGGCACACCTCTTGGGGGCAGGACACAATTATAAGAGGGACTTTATCTAACAAATGCAAACATTGTAACCTAATTCTTTGCAGCCTCAATTAACCTGAAACAATGAAAACAATTTTTAAGATACCTGTTGTACTTGGCTAACCAAAATACCATTGGGTAACTACCTAAATTTCCTTTGAATAAGCCATTGGAAGCACTAGTATCACTTCCTCTACCAAGCTGACCAAGACTTTTGTTATGTACCAAAGGTCATAAATCACTGAACTGTTGGGATTTTGGAAAAAAAAAAATTAAAACCGGCTCCCAAATCTTACTAATGAGGAAACAGAACTTGAAATGGGGCAAGTACCTTTTGAAGCAACCTATCCAAAATGAGAGCACAGGTCCACTGATTCATCCTGAGTATTCTATTAAAGACTTCACTAGCTGCCCAGACTAGTCCACAGGTTAGTATATGTCAACACGAAGATAGCCTAGAACTGACCTGGACAAACTGCCATGTTAAATATAGTCTTGTGTCCTCTCCTGACCTGGCTCATTTGCCATAAAGCTTAAACAAAAATATACAGTAAGTTATGCATTTGTCATGTTAAAAAGAAGGCTCCCCTGACGATAAAGTTACTAAAATATTCCATTCTTGTAATCTAAATGACTTCAGTCTCACATGATATTGCTAGACCAGCAGCCAAGGTTGGAATGACCAAAGTCATGAAGTGAGGATATGGCGCCCTCTAGGGAGAAATGCTTGAAAAACCTGGGCTAACTCATAAGTAATAGGGTCACAGAGTCTAGATGTTAAGTTGTAAAAAGATTTCCAATTTTTACAAAGATTTACAATTTTTTTCTTTCTTTCTTTCCTTTCTTTCTTTCCTTCTTTCTTTCTTTCTTTCTTTTTTTTGTGAGACAGAGTATCACTCTGCTTCCCCAGGCTAGAGTGCTGTGGTATCAAATTCTTGAGTTCAGGTGATCCTCCTGCCTCAGCCTCCTAAGTAGGTGGGACTATAGGAACCTACACAATACCTAGCTAATTTTTCTATTTTTAATAAAGATAGAGTCTGGCTGTTACTCAGGCTGGTCTCAAACTGCTGAGCTCAAACAATCCTCCTGTCACGGCCTCCCAGAGTGCTAAGATTATAGGTGTGAGCCATGACACCTGACCTCCATATAAAATTTTCAACCAAAAAAGAGTATTAGACTTTTACCTAAGATGTAATATCCTATCCACCCAGCTTCAGCTGCTGTGGGTAGGATTTCAGAGAGACGGAGAGGTGTTTGATATGGCCCCCCTCCTGCTCAGCTGAGGTGCAAGGTGTATTAGTTAGCTGGTGCTGAGTAACCAACCACCCCAAGCAATTATTAGCTTAGAAAAGAAGCAACTTTTTTTTCTTTTCTTTTCTTTTTTCCACTAAGGAGCCTGTAGATTGGCTGGGTGGGAGTTCTAGCACTGGCTGGGGATGGACTCATGCAACTGCAGTCAACTATGGGTCTGCCCCGCCTTTTTGAGGGTCCCTGGGACCCTGGCTGGAAGAGTCAGGCAGACTCAGCTCTTCTCCCTAGTTTCACCCTCCAGCAGCCAGGCCAGGAATTTTCTCCTGATGAAGGCAAAGGAGCAGAGAGGAAGCAGAGCCACTCAAGAACTTTCCGAGCTTCTTGGTGTATGGTCAGTTTCTTACTCTCTCATTGGCCAATGCAAATCTAAACCCCAAGCCCAGACTCAGTTTAGGAGGGTTCCCCAAAGACCCTGGAAGAGGGAAGTGTGAAGAACTGGGGAGGTTAATGCAATTAATCTACCAGGTTGAGGGAAAGACTCTTATAATGTCCAGCAAGACATGAGGAAGACAAAACAAATACCTTAAAGGTATTGGTCACTGGTACTGAGGACTGACATTTGTTTTTTTTGAAGAGTGGGATTTGAGAAAAGGAAGAGATGCTAGGAATGTGAAGGAAAGCTCAGTTCAGGCTCTTCATCTTTTAATTCAAGTTAGACAGTTCATACAACAGTTTGGGAATTAACATTTGCAAAGAATGTACTTAGTGCCTGTAGTTCAATGGTTAGGGCTCTGGCCACATGCACGGGCCTAGAGGATTCGAACCCAGCCAGGGCCTACTAGACAACAACAACAACAAAATAGCCAGGCATTGTGGCAGGAACCTGTAGTCCTAGCTACTTGGGAGGCTGAGGGAAGAAAATCACTTAAGCCCAAGAGTTTAAGGTTGCTGTGAGCTGTGACCACATAGCACTCTACAGAGGGTGACATAATGAGACTCTGTCTCAAAAAAAATAAAATTTGCAAAGAATGAATTAGAGTAGGGAATAGGGGTTAAGACTTGAAAAATGAATACAGATAAAGAAAACAGAAGTGTTTTAAAAGAGAGACATCAACTAATGCATAAGCAGAAACAGGACTTTTCATAATACTAAATCCTGTAAAACTTTTCTTCCAAAGAAGCATTTAGCTCGTATTAAAGGGATCAACTAATAAGTGACACCAGCATAGCAAGGACAAATTGATCCCGCCAACTTCACTGTTCTAAATCAAACCAAACACGAGTAGAAGGCCTAATGACTACTCAGCTGATGAGTCAAAGACTTAGAAGGGAAAACATGGTGAAGTATTTCAAGCTTTAGAAGTCAGTTGGACTCTGACTCACAGCAAGGCATGCTTTCTCTGACAAAGCAAAAGTACTGATGGAAAATATTGATACAATATCTATCATAGCATATGTTTAGAGTCAAATTTCTTTTACAGCAAGCAAGTCTTGCTAAATGATCACTTCAAAGATTTCACACCACTGATGATTATTACAAAAAGAAAAAAAAAAAGAAAGGCAATATCACAGTAGCTGCCAGGAAGGACTTACTCCTTATAGGGAGGGGAGGAAGTCACAGGTAATAGCTACTTGTTCCTGGGGCAAAAAAATGAAATTGAAGGACAGACTTGTTACACAAACTTGCTGAAAGATAAGGTCACACCAGAAACTCCAGCTTCATAAAGTGACTTCCTCTTATTAGCCAAAGAGAAAAGAAGTGGAAAATCAAATTAGCTAAAAGAACAGACAAAATAATCAAACTAACTTGAATTCATTCTTAAAGGATGTTGAATAGTGAGATGGGTGCCACTAGCTAACGTGAAGCTGACTAAAGGTTTGCAGTTACGACTTTCAAAGAGAAAAGTGGAAAATCAAATTAGCTAAATGAACAGACAAAAAAATAAAACTAACTTGAATTCATTCTTAAAGGATGTTGAACAGTGAGATCGGTGCCACTAGCTAACGTGACGCTGACTAAAGGTTTGCAGTTACGACTTTCAGACATATGTGGCTTTTTAATACAATAAACCTTTAAAATAGAGATTTATTCCTTAAATATTGATTTTTGAAAGTAAAGAGAAGCTTCTGAAGTTTAGTAAAGAAATCTAACCAAGTCAAGTCCAGAGCTGGCTACAGTTGAGGGAAAAGAAGACTTTGAGACATCTGGCTTCTGGCAGGGCGGCCACATCAATATGCAAATTACCGCAGGCATTTTAAAAAGGCACCCAGAATGTGAGGTTCTGCAAGAGGGTCTGGCTGCTGTTAGCTACGGTGGTGAGCAGAAGTACCCAGAGTCAAAAGGCCCGGAGCTGCTCTTTTGGGCATACCCCAATCAAAACAGGTCAGGAGGGCAAGCTCAGTACGGACATATAACTGAATGAAGACTAGTTCCCATGCACCGTGTGGGGCTGGAAAAATAAAACCTCCTTTTAAATTCATTAAGCATAAGGAGAATTAGAAAATGGCTTTAGTTGGCATGGTGGCTCATGCCTGTAGTCCTAGAATTCTAGGAGGCCAAGGTGGGCAGATTGCCTGAGTGCATGGGTTCAAGACCAACCTGAGCTAGAGCAGACCCCATCTCTAAAAATAGCCAGGTGTTGTGGCAGGTGCCTGTAGTCACAGTTACTCAGAGGCTGAGGCAAGAGAATTGCTTGAGCCCACGAGTTTCAGGTTGCTGTGAGCTGTGAGCCACAGCACTCTACTGAGGGCAATGAAGTGAGACTCTGTCTCAAATAAATAAATAAATAAATAATTAAAAAAATAAAATGGCTTTGCATATTAATACTATCAGTAATGGTTCAATATTAGGTACAATGTGGTCCCAGATTTCTCAAAATGAGGCCCCACTCATTCAGAAGTTGAAATCCATTAACAGGTGAAAACAGTCTCTTTGAGTACACTAAGCCCTGCCACCTAGACTCGCCATAGGTTCACTGGTGGCTGAAGGCTCTGGGTCTGGGGTTTCTCTTCTGTGAACCAAACTATAATAGGCAGTAGACAGACAAGGCCCTTTCATGCAAAGCAAAGGTAAAATTACCCTGAGATATCTCTTGGTTGTATTTGTGGGCGTACATGGCATGACAATAGTCAGGGAGAAGACACGAACCATCCAAAATATGCTTCTAAGTTCATTTTATTTCAGTAACAATTTCGTCACAAATTGGATCCATTCCACGTTATTCAAAACAAGAGAGTGGACGAAAATCCCCAAACCCTCTAATCTACTTGTATAATAATGTCTGTTTTCTCAGTTTTAGACTCAACGTTCAAAAACTTGTAATGACAACTGAAGTTGAGTTTTCCATCAGTCAGCCAACAAGAGCTATTGACATATAGCTCCTGAGTGTGGACAAGACACTTAGAGTTTACCAAGAATTTATCGCATTTGATGCTCATAATTCTAGTGATAATAATAACAGTAACAATTTTGGTAAATATAAACATTATATGATAGATATAATGCAAAACATTGCTTGCTGCTTAAACAAAGGAATCTTCACAAAAACTTTATAAAATGATGTGATTCTTATTCCCGTTTGTACAGAAGAGAAATATGGAGCTCAGGAAGGCCCTGTTTAAGGCCACAAAGGCTAACATCTATAAGCCTTAGTTGCATATCAAAACATTTAATTTTATAGTTTATGTGACGGAACTTGTATTAGATCACCACTTTCTATGACAGCAACATTTTACTACATTTTTGAAGAAGATTTTTCCAGTAATTTCCATACACTCAGGTCCAAATTCCTCTTTCAAATGTTGATTTAACTGGATACTTTACTTCCCACTCGTTTTCCCCTTATGTTCTGGAATTTCAGCCTGCAGACCAATCTTGAGTTGGAGTAATCAGTCAGTCCTGATTAAAACTTTGAGTTTATTCACATCAAGGAGAGCACACAGATCATTTCTTTGTTAAAATCTAACCACATTTCATATTACTGTCAATGTATAACATTTTCAGTACCCTACAGGAAAATAATCACATACCAGTTGGACAATAAGCACCATTAAAATGCCCTGAATATAAAGATTCCTTCTTACCTAAACTTACATTCTCTGGTGCTTGAATATTTAAATGTGCTGCTATGAAATGGCTCCACAAGTTTAATTAATTACCATTCACTAATATGCATTTCTCTTCAGTGGTAAGATCATGAGCAGGAAGTTCATGATTTTGATGTGAATGAAATGATGTAGGTCAGATCACTGCAGCCAAAGGGGCCTGGAGAGTCGGGACGTGTTCATCAGCCAAGCTAGAGTCTCAGGTTACCTAGAGAATAACCTTGTCGCTGTTTCTCGGTGCCTCCCTGTGCTTGGTTTGGGGCAACCCAATCTATCTGGAACCTTGACCTTACGGGAGAGCAGGCATGATTAAGAGCATCTTATACAAGCTAAACTTAATGCCAGATTTCGAAAGAGGTATTTACAATTCCTGCTGGTTCTCTTCAGCTCAACTCTGGGCTCCCCAAGACCATTGACAGTGTCACAGAATTGAGATAAAAAATCTAGAGGAGATTATAGAGCATGCATGCGTGTGAATGTGTGTGAATGCGTGTATGTGCATATGTGCATGTGTATGTGCATGTGTGTGCACATGTGTGCCTGTGTGTGCATGTATGTGCCTGTGTGTGCATGCGTGTCTGTGCATGTGTGTGCACATGTGTGTTTGTGTGTGAATGCGTGTATGTGCATGTGTGTGTGCATGTGTGTGTGTGAATGCATGTGTGTATGCATGTGTGTGCATGAATGCATGTGTGCGTGCATGTGTGTGCGTGAATGCATTTGTGTGCGTGAATGCATGTGTATGTGCATGTGTGTGTGTGTGTGTGTGAATGCGTGTAAGTGCATGTGTGCATGCATGTGTGTGTATGTCTGTGTGTGAATGCATGTGTGCGTGCATGTGTGTGTGCATGTGTGCGTGCATGTGTGGGAGTGAAACAGAGAGAGTGGTTGGGGGAGTGAGAGAGAAACAGCACCCACAGTAGTAAGTGACAAAAGGTAGCAAAGTAGATCAAGAAATACAGAGCTTTCCCAGCATTTAAGAGCCTCATGTATTTCTCTTCTTTCTCTTTCCAATGTACTTTAGTGAACTGCTTCTTAAATAATAGCCACAACTTAAAAATTCAAAAATTTTTCAAAATTCCCCAAAAGTCTAAATTTAAAGGTTATTTTTTAAAAAATACAGCTTAGAAACTCATTGGAAACAAAATGCCTATAACTGAATCAAAAATCCCCAAATCAATATAGATTTTTAAACTGAAGTTTGCCTCTTGGAATTTTTGGTGATATCATCCACTTCCTAAGGTTACTGGATATCACAGTAGCCTACACTGTTTTCTTATGTACGTTTTAGAGATAGTAAAAAATTTTGGAAATAGTACTATGGGTATTCTGTGTTGAGAAAAAGCCTAGTTGCTGAAAAACTCCAATTAAGTGGGAGGAAACTTCCTTATAAAAAAAGGAAATTGTTTAAAAAAATACTCTCATAAACCAGGATGTGATAGCATTAGCATAATAATTACACTCTCTGTTTGTAATGGGTGAGATTAATCATCTTACATTTATCATGATTAATTATTGATGTATTTAGATTAATCTCTAAAGTTTTATTTTAAGATGTCTACTAATCATGCCTTTTGTTTTGTGTCTTCCCTCCCCCCATAACACATGTTGAAATAATAAGTTTTAAATGCTTTGCTTCTTTGCTCTGCTGGTTTAGAAGCTCAATATTTTATTTTTCCTTTTAGTTTTAATGTAGCTAAATTTAAATATTTTTCTCCATGTTTCTAATCTCGTCATTTCTCTGAACTCTGTGGAACTGGAGGACCCCTTTTTTAATACATTAGTTCCCTCTTGAACTGGGTCCTACGAGAAGTTTATTCCTTAATTTTAGAGGCTATAATTTTCATTGGCATGATTTCCAACTGGTTGCATAAAAATATCTGTGTGTTCTTTTTGTGGACACTACTTCATTGAAGATACTCAAATGAACCCCATAGAACAAGTCCGAAACCACTTTAATGTGGTTATGAAACGTTACTTGTGACTGAGTTGTCACCTGCCTGTTTCATCTGAAGGTTGAATAAAAGTCTTATCTATTCTTGGGAAGAGAAGGTGGGGTACAGTTCGGAACTGACCATTTTATGACCATTTAGGATTTTCTGAATTTAGTGTATGTTACAAAGTTTGCAATACTGATCTGTTTTTTAAGAACACTTATTGACATAGCCCATAAATGAAAGCATAAACATAAAAACATTTTTCCTTGCATTTTTCTCCACAGAAGCAGGAGGATAGCCAGATCATTAGCATAAGGCAACTTTGCAGTTTATATGCTTGAACTTGTCTTAGCACATTGCTTTTCTATGACGGCAGCATTTTACTATACTTTCAAATAAGTCCTTTCCAGATTGCTTGATTGTTTCCATGTATTCAGGACCCAATTCCTCTTCTGAATGTTGATTTAACTGGGTACTTTTCTTGGCCTGTGCCTTCCTCATTTGTTCTGGGATTTGGTCTGCAGAGTAGTATTGACTCACAGTCTGCACCCCCCACCTCCCACCAGTGTGATGACCCCATCACAGAGCGATGGGAGACACCCGAGATCCCGGACAGCTGGTCATTCGACTGTTTTTAAAATGAACCTCTTTGGAACGAGACCGGGTGGCAGTTCATTTCAGGCCTTCTCAAGAGTCCCGGGGCCCTGTTCCAATGCAGACCCCAATCTGCTTCTGGATTTGCCGCCTATTTCTGTTTGCAGCGCTCCTCGCAGCTTGGTTTTCATTTCATTTACAGTACGCAGACGTTTATCCTGAGCATAGGTATTGTAAATTCATCTGATTGTCTTTTAAAAGCTTAAATTATTTTTACATTCTATTTGGTAGGGATAAGAAAGGTGGAGGGGAAGCCACAAAATGTCAACTACATAAAATGTCACTAACTTTCTTTCTTTCTTTTTTTTTTGAGACAGAGCCTCGAGCTGTCACCCTGGATAGAGTGCTGTGACATCACAGCTCACAGCAACCTCCAATTCCTGGGTTCAAGCGAGTCTCCTGCCTCCGCCTCCCAAGTAGCTGGGACTACAGGCGCCCGCCCCAACACCCGGCCATTTTTGTCACTAACTTTCTTAAATGACTGCTGAAATGAGACTGTTTTAGCTAGAATTTTCACTTGCAATTCTCTGAGCTTCAGTTTCCCCATCACAAGTTGTTGGCAGGCCTACGTGAGAGCATGCGTGTTCAAATTCTCTGCGTGCTATCTGCCCGCTGCTTCTGTTCACGTGCTAGTCTCCCATGCTGCTGCTTCAGTGGGCAGGTCGTTGTAACAGGTCCGCTGAACAGTTTTCTCATTGGCATATAATCTGCTTTTGAAATGTTTTACTGTGCCTTTTTCTGTATCAGATATGTCAAGTGAAAATAAAACAGTTGGTTTAGATGTCAACATTTTGGATTTTTCTGGACTTTTACATTGTACGGAAAACTTAGTTTTTATACTCAAAATAAAAGTCACTTTTAATATTATAATTCATATTTATTTAAACGCTTATGACTAAAAAGGAAACGTGGTGATGTTGTGATATGAGTAAGGCACCAAATATCTTATTAAAAATCTAAGAGGAGAGATTATCTAAATGTACATTCCTTCCCAAGTAAGATATCCTACTACTTATATTTTTAAGTGTTCTAAATTCAAGCCTAAGTGAGTATGAAACTTAAAATTAAACCAAGGAAAACTTTGAAAGGCTTTCCTAATCAAATCTATTACTCAATACTTTCATTTTCAGGAAATGGCCATAGTGGAGCAGTTCATTCAGTCCAGTGTAGGGCCATCTATGTGTATTCCAAAGTCTGCGCCTTGACCAGTTAGGGATGGAATTAACCATCCAACTTTTATTTTTGAAGACAGCTTAGCTGCAGGGACAAATACCACTGTTCAAGGAGTTACCTGTTATACAGGGAGAAACAGAAATAAAAGTGAAATATTAGAGAAAGGAAGAGAGAGAAAGAGAGAGAGATTGGTGGAGGTGAAGAGAAAATGGTTGATTGGGTCAGCAGTTTGACCTTTGGTATCTGGGGTAAAATAGCAAGATAATTTTCAGCGTGAATATTTTTCTAGCTTGCCCATTTTGTGTTAGATCCTCAATCTGAGTCTTTTAGAACTTTTTTCTGCTTTCAAAAAAAAAAATAGTGGATAATGCTGTCTCTCCAAAGAAGCCAATAACTAGAGCTATGCCTCCTGTCTAAAAGACAGCAAAAAGGAAATGCTGGCCTTGCTAAATATGTTTAAATTGGCTGTCCTTTCAGATCTCCACTAACGAAATTAGGTTAATCATTGATGAAATCATCTAGAAAATTCAATCAAACAAAACCTTGTGTTGACTAAGTTATCCAAGTAATCCTGGTTTGGGCTATAATTCTATTTATAATTGCATCTGTTCTTCGTTATCCTTGCCAACAGAGAACAGAGGCCACCGTCTGGTTGCCAGCCCCCATTCCCTGCCTCTCCAAATCAGTTACTCTGCTGGAATAACAGGAGTTCACAGTCACGGTGTGGTGGCCATTAGGTCCCCTGCAACTCCTGTGTGACTGAACATTCAATCATGAAAAGTAGGCTTTAAGGAATATTATACTAATGTGACAATTTGCTTTCCAAATGCAGTACTCGTAATGTTAAAAGTATAGTGTATCAGGAAATATTTCTTATAACCTCTATTCTCAACAGAGTCTTTAGTGCCCTCCATGCCACTCTGCCTCTTGTAACAGCTCTGGGTCTGAATGGTTCCTCTCTATTTCCTGACAGCTGGAAGGGACAGACGCTGGCCCAGGGTTGGAGTGCAATGAGCTGCTGTTCCTCACAGAACTGACTTAGGGGCTGACTGACATGAGCAAGGTACATCCCCCCTCACCACTGCTCTCTCCCTGGCACAGAGCATGCAGTTCATTTCACGGAAGTTTCATTTTCACAAAAATTGCAGATGAAGGTGGGGAAGTTCAAGGCCTTTCCAAGAGGTCATGTAAATGCACTGTTACCCACTGCAACGGTCTTTTTGAAAGGCAGCCTATTTTCTAACCCTTTATTTTTGAATTCTTAAGAACACTTTGACAATTGTGTAAGAGAGAAAATGGCCTCGTGGGCTGGCCCACCGTGGAGACCAATCATGTACCATTTGGTCGTCAGGTTCTCTGTGTGCCGCAACCCCACCCCCACCTCCTCAGTATTCCAGGAGGCCCCTGCCATTATGTGTGGGATTTTGAATGAGTAAAGGCTGTCACTCTGACCACATGATGTGATCGTTTCCTGAACAGATATGGAGAAATACCACACTCCCCAACGAATACAGGCTCTGGGTTTCCAAAACCTGAGATAGACCAAAGTAAAAAACAGGGAACTGTGCATTTGGGGATTGGCAACTCCAGAGCTCAAGACAGTGCGGTTTATTTTATTTTATATTTTTCCTGGCTAAGATACAGATCCTCAAGCCAACCTCACTTGAGCGTCCTGTATGCCTGTATGCTCTTTTCCTCCATTCCCATTTCTGATAATCCCTCTGTCTTCCATTTAGTTTTAGCTGCTCAATGGCCCCTATTTTCTCTGAAATACAGGGGACTCCTTATTTCCCCAATACCAAATCTTTCAATTTGAAGGAGAGTGTTTATTCCCTCACCACTGGAAGCTCCTCCCAGGTACCCCCCTTGGATCTGGCTTTGGTATCAGCCTAGAATGTGTGCATGAACAAAAAGATTAAAAGTCTTCTATGCTCAGTTCTCATTCTGCAAAGCATGGTCTACTGATTTCATGGTTATTTAGCTAAGGATCCGGAGCCAAAACATGAGTATAAGTTCGGCAAGTTCGCATGCTTTCTGTCAAGCAATGTGACCAAATGACAAAGCTGGGCCTACCAGGGAAACCTCTTAATACACGGATGTAAACTGCAGGCGTATTTACAATCCATATGTCACTCCTGGACATTCATTCTTCTGAATCTAGCTCAGAGCTGGAGACACAGAGTTGGCATGTACCTGTTTGTCTATGTAGACAGAGCACTAACCTCTGTGGCTTTTCATATGCCAGCATGTTAACGCTCCTTTTCTTTCCTACTCTGAAACGCGCATGTGAGCAATGACTCATAAGTGAATAATCTTGGAATTGATATTAAAGTATGTAGTGCTTTTAAAAGGGAGTCATAACAATCGTAATTGTACATCTTTGACATTTCAGGAACAATACACACATTAGTGTTCATCTGTTGTCAATAGAGTCCACAGAGCAGAACAGATGAGTCACAGCAAAGACCAAAATTAAATGTGGGGAGCGCATTGGAAAAGCCATGGAGAAATAATGAGCTGACCGTAAAGAATCTGTGTTCTGCCAAACAGCCTAACCCAGCAGCAGACATTTGGAAAGCAACTTTTTCCCCCTGTATTATATTTTTTATCAGTGTTCTCTAAAAATAAAATCATACTTTATTATTTGAGAGAACAAAAGTGACACTGATTGCTGGAATGTATTCTGGGGGATTTCTCTCCTCTAAGTGGAGGAAACTATTTTAAGCTGCTAAGGAACAATTTGTCAACTTAACGGCAATCATGAGATGATGCAATTTCAAAAAAATATATTGCAAGCAACTCAACATGAGATGAATGAAACAATGCTTGCCACTATTTAGAATCTCCACCTTTAGGAATCTACTTTCTGACATATACTAGATCATGTATGTCCTCTTAGTAAGGAAAATGCCTTAGATTCCCAAGTATGTTGGGTTTTACACATAGATGCACACACTCTTCTTGCACTTGTGTGACGGCAAATCTATAAACGTGATGGAATGCAAGTGTAACACAGGATATTGCTTACATCGAATAGCTTTAAGAACATCTATTACAAATTAGCATTTGGCTTCAGGACCTACACTTCTGGGGGAGGGTTTGGCGCAAGCAAGGCAGTTTGCTAAAGGTGAGGGGAGCTGGAGAGCTTTCCCTAATGGAAAACAATGTGAGAGGGACCATTGCCATCTTCTTCAACAGTATATCCCATATCTAGTACATCACTTGTGCAAAACCACATTTCCATGTAAATAACAGGTAAGTTGAATTCATGCTCCAAGAACATTCTAATCAATAATGGGTTTAACTACAAAACAAACAACCCCCCCCCCCAGTATATCTTATGCCCATCAGAGAACCTGGTAGGTAATAGACAGTGGGAAAATAATCAGTTGGTAAATCTTTCATTTTCACCAAATCAAAGCAGGTACTTCTCCCTCTTCACCCTAATCTTCCCCACTCCAGGATGGCTATTTGTGATTACTTTCTAGTTCAATATCTCCCCTTACTATTAATTTTCACCTATTTTTTTGCCTCTGAAAAACATGTCATTAAGGAAGTGGGAGGAATGTGGAAAAACAAAAATTCAGGTAAGAATTTCTGTGGGAAGACTCTGCCCCCTCCAGGGCGGGGGCTTTGTTCTGTTTTGTAGGGAGCCTTGCATGTTACAAGCACTGACAGCAGGTTCCTGTAGCAACCACACATATTGGTGGTTTTCAGCTTTTTTGAATTTGCACTTTGACTTTAACTCAGTTGGGACAGAAGGTGAAAGAAAAGAGTAATAGAGTTTCTTTTTTTTTAAATTTCAGAATATTACAGGGGTACAAATGTTTTGGTGACATGGATCTCTTTTGTACTGCTTGAGTCAGAGTTATAAGTGTACCCATCACTCAGATAGTGTACGTGGTACATCATACCCACTAGTTAGGATTTCACCCATCCACTCCTTCCCCCTTCCACCTGACTGATTTGTGTTGAGTTTTATTTCTCTCTGGGTACATGACTGTTGATCCATTAGGTCCAGTTTAATAGTGAGTACATGTGGTGTTTGTTTTTCCATTCTTGTGATACTTCACTTAGGAGAATGTTCTCCAGTTTCATACAGATCATGCCAAAGAATTAATTCACTTTTTATAGCTGAGTAGTACTCCATGGTATACACCTACCACATTTTATTAATCCACTCTAGAATTAATGGGCACTTGGGTTGATTCCACATCTTTGTGATTGTGAATTATGATGCAACAAACATTCTAGTGCACGTGCTTTTTGATAAGATGACTTCTTTTCCTTTTGGTAAATATTCAGTAGTGAGATTGCTGGATCATGGTCAGTCTGCTTTTGTTTCCTTGAGGAATCTGCACGCTATTTTCCATAGAGGCTACACTAGTTTGCTGTCAGACAAACAGTATAAAAGTGTTCCTTTCTCTCTGTATGCACGTCAGTATTTTGGGGGGGACTTTTTGATAAAAGCCAGTCTCCCTGGGGTTAGGTGGTATTTCCTGGTGGTTTTGATTTGCATTTCTTTGGTTAGAAAATCAATGCACATAAATGAGTAATAGATTTTTTCCTGCTTTTTTTGGTTATTTACTTGTTTTATTTTTCCCCATGTATTCTCTAAGATATCACAATCTGAGTGCTGGGAATCTTCAGTGTTACTAAAAATAGTCCTGGAGACAAACTGATATCTCAGGGTAGTGAAACTGAAATAATTCTTCTGGGACACTTGAAGCAGTTTGAAGTTCACCAACACAAAGATGGGATTCAGACATTAAATACTTCAACCTGTTTCACCAAGTTATAAATATTTTCTTTTCAATAAGTTATTTATAATGGGCTTTTGAAGAAAATGCTTTTCTATTCAGTAAGTGACAAAAGAATTGAAATCAAGTTGGATTCTATACTCAATAACATCACATTGCATTTTTCTAATTATGCATTCCCCATTGCACCCTAAAGTACATAATGTTTTAACACCTATGCACAGACAGACTCAAGGTATTTTACAATTTGTTGGCTAAAACTGTGAGCTCTGAAGCTTGAATCTGGGCCCCGCCATTTAAAATTGTGTAATATTGAGCAAGTTGCTTAACCTCTCTCTTATTGGATAAACTTGATCTGTCTGTTCCACTTTTGCAAACCCGTTTGCCTCTTCTTGAAGGTATGGTTTTGCCAAGCAGAACCCATGCAATTTGGTTCCCACAATCAGCTCTAAGTCACAATCCTGACCAGTAACAACTCTGTGACAGTAAACCTGGACTTTTCTCCTGCATTAAACTCATCCCCACAACCAAGCACTTTCATGTATGTGTAGAATTTAACTATTAAGCTAAACTTAAAGCAAAAAAAGAGATACAAAAACCCTTCTAATACAAACACTATATACAACCACCACAATTTTTCCCTGGAAAATCTGAAATTACTTTGAAGTTCCTATCTGCCATTTAGGCTGGGTGTTTGAAACAAGTCAAAGGGAACGCTCCGTACAACTCAGCTGGATTTAAACAAAACATCATATGCACAAGAGACACTTGAGGCTGGAACACTGTGTGGCCCAAATAGCCTTTTGCCCCGAGATTTGGGCCAAAGCTAGTTGGAAAACTTGGAATTTCCTGCAATGGAGACACCTGCTTGTGTTTATTGTTGTGAATCACACTGTGAGAATTTTACATGGGACACTGACAGAAAGAGTAATGAAGCCAACAAACTTGATGATGGAAGGTACTGTTCCTAAGTACAAACATAATTTTGAGCAAATGCTAAAGAAACTTTAAAATCTAACTTAATATAACAAGCTGACTCCTACAGAGCAGCTTTATAACGGAGAAGCCTGCAGACAGCACCACAACCAAAGGACAATGATGAGACACCCTGACACATCCCTCCTGATACGATGCACTAAGAACATTGCCTCTGTGAGGTCCCAACCCCCAAATTACAGCCCGAATCCAGCCATAAGGATGCTTCAGCCTAAAACCAAACCGAGGCTCACTGTCCAGGACAGCTTGCAGCCCCCGAAGACTGCGAATCCATTCTAAATTAAAGAAGGCTCAAGAGACCTGACATCTAAACGCAGTGAAATCTAAGGAAGGGTAGATGATACTCTTTGTGCTATTACAATGGTCTTGTAACTATGAACATTTTACAAAACAAAAAAGAATTTCAAATAATTAAAGGAAAAGCTGGCAAACATCAAGAACAACATTTTGATTAGTGGTTACCTGTAGGGAAGGGAAGAGCTCGGGATGTGGAGAGGCTGATGAGCTCTGCAAACATAAAGGGTAGTTTTATTTTTGTTCCTTAAGGAGAAAATACGTGTTCCATATATATTTTAAATATATGAAACGTTTCATGATATAAAACATTAAAAAAATCATGTATTTGCCATATGAAGGAGGTACTCAGTGGAATTTAAAACTTCGTGGGCTTTGGCTTGGAGATCAGGGCAAGATCCCATGAAGAGATGACAAGTGAGAGGCCTTCTGAGCATGAATGATGAAAGAGCCTTCTGGGTAGGAGAAAGAACAAACCAAAGGGCTGTAGCCCAGAGGTGTATGTTGCAAAACAGATACTCAAAGGTGGCTCCCTTGACCCAGGTAGCAAGGGATGCTGAAGTTTGGAACTTTGGGATCTAAGACGTTCAATGGACCAACGGGGAAATTTAATGTCTCCATATTCCCGCAGGAAACAGGATAATTCATAAAAACTTTTAATTTGCAATTCACTATGACTCACTACAACCAGAAAAAAAAACAACCGTAACTGGTAGAAATGTTCAAGTGCTAAAATAAATTCCTGTGAGAAATAATAGGTTGAATACTTAAAAAGTAAAGAAATCATGGGACTTAGCATACAATTTTTCCTCACAATTACATCATTTTATGGAAAGGCAATCATTAAAATAGGTCCTTTTCAAAAGTCCCAGAACTTGTTTCATTTTTCTTTTCAAAACAGTTAGACCTGAATTCCTCCCCCCTCCCCGCTTTCAAAGACTGGTGTGGAAGCCTGGGCTCTGGTTTGCAAAGCTAGGTAGTATTTAAATCATCTAAGTTAGGAAAAGAAAGATAAGGCCATATTGTTTCTCTCTCACTACAATGTTTGCAATGCCTTGCCCTTTCAAACATGATGTGAGTGCTTAGAACATTTAAAAGAACAGTAAGTATTGGTCAATCCATCCACCTAGCCAAGAATCATTTATTAAGCTGTTGTAAACCTCTAACTGGATGAAGTGAGACAACAACTAAATAATTACAATACAAAGCAATTAATGTATTCAAGAAGTGCTATGGAAACACACAAGTGGAAGAGGCGAAGCCTGCCTGTAGACTCAGGGGAGGGCACCAGAAGAGAGGGAAAATGTGCAGGGTCTTGACAGGCCAGTAAAAGATGAAGAAGAAGAGAAAAAAGCAAGTGTCTTTGAGCAGCTGATGGCATAGGAGTGCACTACCTACTAACAAAATGTGAGGTGAAATTCAGTGCTCTGTGGGCAGCAGTGAGGAGAATTAGCAGAGTCCTGGCAGGCCCATGTCATGATCTGAACTGTGTGCTCACAAGATATTGCAGGCAGAAGTGTGAAGGGCTGACTGCTTTGTGTAGAGACCCCAGACAGGCAGTCAGTTGAGTAGTTAGCAGGTGGAAAGGAACCTCCAGGACACTGCAAAACACAGCCTGGGGGAGAAATCTTGAGCAACTGCCAAAGATCACTAAGGTTGGAGAGATGTCTGAAATATTTCAGAGGGTTGCCTTGCCAGTACTTGGAGCATGGTCTGGTGTGGGATGGCCAGGGGCAGGAAGAATTAAGCATGGTTTCAGTTTGAGATTTGTTGCATCACAACTGAGAAATAAAACCCAAGGCAGAAAATAAAAGCAAAAGAAGATCGTTAGGTCTGGATCCTATTGAGTTTGAAGTAACTGAAGGACTATGATGGGCAGAGCTCAGAGGTGTGTGAAAGCACAAAATGGTCATGGGAGTTTTCGTGGGGAAGGCAGGGAGAAGAAGGTCTAACCCCAGATCCGTGTTAAACTCTGACATGAAGAGTCCATTTTTCCTCAAGGTGTTTCATGAACTGGAAATATATTGAAGAACAGTTGGTTCAGGTTCACTCTTCTGCGAAAAAAAATATATGGAGTCAGTGCTTCTTGTTGAATCAAAGGTGTTGTTTTGTATCAAACTACCCATGATAAATGGTTCAGCCTATCTTTCTGAAGAACGGTCATCAAGTTAATGTACACAACTTGTAGACAACTTGACCAGTGCACAGAATACTTCGTCCTGCCCACCAGGCTCCTCGGTACATGATACTAGAGAGTACAGCATGTTCCAAAGGTCACCATACATAGGAAAATTAACAAATTCATATTATAGTTTATATATTTATACAGGGTGGACATAAAGTTCTGGGCAATTCACTAGGTTAAAGTATTTCAAATTGCACACAAACTTTATGTCCGCTCTGTCTATCAACACTTAGAGAAACTTTCTGTGAATTTGTATAATGAATATTTCATAAATAAAGTACGTTAAGCTACGATTTCCCATTTTCCCTGTGTATATATTGGTCCTACCCACCAGGGCATATATGTATGTATGGTGACCTTTGGGACATGCTGTACACGGAGGAGAAAGTTCAGAGCCTTGTCTGTCTGAGATTGGTCATGGATCCATTTTCACCTAAATAAAATGAAGAGGCTTGGTCAGAGACAAGATCCTATGCAGACCTCATCTGAACACACAGACCAGGCCCACCAGTCATATCTGGTGATAGTCTGTTGTCTACAGAGTCACAGTGAGCTCATTCTGAGATACTCACTCCTAGGCACATGGGCACAGGGGCAACACTCTCCTTTTGCAGACGACAACTGTAATGATGAACATGCATGTAGTTTAAAAACGCTGAGGCATGTTATCATTTTATGCTCATGAGAATTTTGTGTCTCTTCACTTTAACTACGATAAAAGCTAAGGTTTAGTAATCAAAGCCACGCAAGTAAACAGTCAGGTTTAGGAATCAAACTCTGGTATAAAAGACTGTCTCCTCTGGTTTGTTTTAGGATTAGGAAGCAGTGACTAGAGAATGGTTTACTCTTTTTAGTAATCTTTCTGAGCATTTTTGTAGTAGGTGTGCCATAAAGATGTTCACACTCTAATCCCATGAATCTATAAATATGCTGACTTTCAAAGAAAAAGGGACTCCGCAATATGATCAAGATTAAAGATCTGGAAACGGGGAGATTATCCTAGATTATCCAGGAGGCTCAACCCAATCACAGGAGTCCTCTAGTGGGAGGGGAACTTGGAAGGATAGATCAGAGAGATGAAGCATGTGAGGAACTTGACCCATCCCGGCCGGCTTTGAACAGGGAGGAGAGGAGGCCATGGCCAAGGAATGTGGTAGTCTCTGAAATAAAGCAATGAACTTTAGTTCATGTCCAACAGGAAAATGTGGATCTCAATCCTACAGTCCCTAAAATATGGCAATGGAATTTACTTCATGTCCAATAGGAAAATGGGGACCTAAGCCCTACAGTCTCAAGGCTGTGAATTCTGCCAATAGCCCACGTAACCACAAAACGTAATTTCCCCTTCAACCTCCAGAAAGGAACATGGCCCTGCGAACACCTTGATTTTAGCCTGGTGATACTTTCCCTGGACTTTTCCAGTACATGGTGGCAGGAGAATGCATCTCTGTCATCCTAAACCTGCAATTAGTTGTTAAGGAATGCAATATAAATCTATCAACAGAGTCTGTGTTACCACAAAGTTGCACAGCTCAGGCCCACTCAAGGTCTGATAACTTCTCAGGGCACTGAGAGAGCACATTCAGTCATTCTGCTCTCTAGAGGTGGGAACAAAAGGCATCATGTAAGCTGACAAAAGGGGGCAACCCCTAGGGCACAACTGCACCCTTCCCTGTGGTCATCCACATTTTCAAGTGGCTGCCAGGTCATAGTTTTGGACAGACCTGTACAGAGTCTCGGCAAGCAACAGGTCACACTCACTTTCTATGTTCAAGCTAAACCAGGTGTGTGTGCCCAGCTTGAGGGCATGTGTCCCATTTAAGCTTCTTTAACTGCAGTGCTCTCTTGGGTTTAGGGCTCATTTCCTTTTACTGGAGAGCCCCTTAGACCTATATTCTACTCCTGCACTTTATGATACAAAATTATACTTATTATGGCAGATGGTGCATTGGGCTGAAGGAGACAGGCCCTGGGTTTGTGGCCACTGAATTGGTCTTGCTCTGTGACTCTGACCATATCCACTTACCCCTCCCTGTGACTCACTTTCCTCGTCTATTTTAGCCTAAGTTTTCCTCCATGTCTAGGTGTTCATAATTGTGGTATGTCAGGAAATGTAGCACAATTTCCCTTTTCTTATTCACAACATGCATTTCACGTGGAGTTGGTGTGCATAAATGCTAGCAGAAAGAATTCCCAGACAGAATGTAGCTTGAATCACTTGACAAACATTAAAAATTTAAATAGACAATATTAGCTCAAAAGTGTGTCAAAGAATGTTTTGTGAAGAGACAAATGTTTCAAAGAAACTTACTAAAAGTTGTTTACCAGTAGGTGGTGGGATTGTGGGTAGTTACTAGTGTTTTCTTCATTATTTTCTATATTTTGAGTTGAAAGCCACAAAAGTTCAGAAAGTGCAGATGCAAAAAGAGGCCTTTAAGTGAAAATCAGAACTTAAAAAAACACAGAGGGCAGAGTCATTACAATGCTCTCAAACAGGGTCAGGAAAGCTCTCTAACCTCAAGGGAAGGAGGAGGGTTTTAAGGACTAAAATAGCACTCACATTCACTGATAAAATCATGCAACTCTGGTGATTTAGTAAGGGTTTTTAAAAAAATATATACTTTAGTCTCCATCATGCAACTGGGAATGGACTTCTGTCAGACCCCGTGGCCCACACTTCCTGAATTTTAATCAATCATTTTCTGTGCCCTGCTCACAGTTTTATTCAGCCTCGGCCTCGTGACTTCTAACAGCGTCGGTGGGCATGACAATAACATCTCTGGCCAAACAGTGAGGGCTGTGTGTGCTACCCGGGAGGCCACAAGGGAAGGGGCTGGTGTTGAATCGGCAATAACACCTGCTTGGCTGAATCTTATTTATTCAGGGGAAAAAGCACATGTCAATCAACATTTTGTTTCTCATCTTGAATTAAATTCTGTTCAGTTTACTTCGATTCAACTTGCTGCTACTGAGTAGATCTTATATGTTGGAACTTGATCACCGAAGTGTTTCCTGTGGAACATACTGAAGGATTTCCGTACTGCAAACGAGGCACTTAAATTCCCTCCCACGTGCCCGGTCTCCAAGTATGACATGCATTCTTCCATTTGACCAGCATTTAGTAAGAATCTACTGTGTGCCACAGATTTTGCTGCCCTGGACATATGCAAACAGTAACCACCGTCCTGGCCTGGAAGGTTTCTCAGGGTATTTGAAGCGAAGGAAAAATCACACTTTTTCCTTCTGCTTCAGGAGAGGAAACCGAGATAAATGTCACTTAAACTGTGGATAGCACTACCAGAGATCACTGCCTCCAGGGAGGTGACAAAAGATTATGTCTGATACTTTAGTCTCTCATTTCTGTTTTTTTTTTTTTTTATCCTAACAGATCAGGGCTGTTCTCAAGATACACCTACTCAGAAGCAGATTTACCATTCAGAGAGAATTAAAGTCATCACCATGCCACCTTGTGTGCTTACGGTTGATCGCTAACAGTGGAATGAAACACCGTGTACCTTGTGAGGCATCAGGTTTCTGAGAGGACAATCTGGGCACAGGGCTGAAGGAAGACTGCTGTCTTGTCATTATCTCTGAACTCACACTAGGTCCAGGACAGATCATATTACCTTGCTCAGATGTGAGGAAGGGAAGGAGATGATAGAGGCAGAGACAGAGACAGAACTAGAAAAAGAGAGTTTTTGCTTTTTCAAAGGCTAAGAGGACTGATCTGGGAGGAGATTTCAAACCCACTGCTCACCTATATTCTAGTCACACGGGTACTGAGTCAGCTTGGCATAGACATTAAGACAGAAGATTGCAATTAACAAAGCTTTAGGAACGTAACTGAAATTCATACTCTCTTAAAGCAGGTGGGGCTTACCTCTCTCTTTAGGATAAGAAAGAGGGAAACAGGATTGTATGCTTACCTTGGAGAATCAGCAAGTTCAAAAGAACCTGACTTGCTCAACTTTTGCCATTGCAGGCTGAGTTTTTGCCCATTCTTATTCCACTAGCTCTGTCCTGAGGGTTTGTAAACTTTAGCTATTCTCTTTATTGCATTCTCAAATAACAGCTTATTAAGTTATATTTTCATTGCTGAAATACAAATATGGGTGTAGATCATTTGGACCAATTATTCTAGTTTCTAAAATGAGATCTCTTAATAAATAATGTTATTAAAATGAAAAACATGTTTTATTTTAGTCCTCCATAAAAACCTCTTAAAAAGAATAAGAACTCTCTAGATTGCTAGGACTGAAGCATCCTTAAAGGTCTATTGAAAACTCTCTTGTCTTAATGGCTAGGACTTCTAGAACTATGCTGAATAGCAGTGGTGACAGTGGGCATCTTGGTCTAGTTCCAAATCTGAGTGGAAATGCTTTCAGTTTAACTCCATTCAATATGATGTTGGCTATATGTTTGTGTAAATGGCCTGTATCCATTTAAGAAATGTCCCATCAGAGCCTATTTTCTTAAGTGTAACTTAAAATTTGTATTTCATATTAATTTGAAATAAGAAAAAATTAAAAAAAAAACTCTCCTATTTTAAAGATAGGAAAACTGAAACTCAAAGAAGCTTAAAGATTTGGCCAAGGGTACAACTCCTTGGGAAACCACTGTATCCTAATGATTGAAAGATACATTTTTTTTCAAATTGATTGAACAACAGCCACATAATGGCTTTTGACTTCAAAAATTGAAGCTAATGATCAACATGGTAAAAGCCATATGTGACAGATCAATAGCTGGTATCATACCGAATGGGGAAAAACCAAAAGTCTTGGCTTTCAAATGAACAAGACAAGGATCCCTACTCTAGCCACTCTTACTTAACACAGTACTGAAAGTTGTAGTTAGAGCAATCAGACAAGAGAAAGAGATAAAGGGCATCCAAATTGGAAAGGAACATGCGAATTATCCTCGTTTGCAGATGATATGATCTTACATCTAGAAAAACCTAAAGATTCCACCAAAAAAATTTAGAAATGACAAATGTAGTAAAGTTGCAAGACACAAAGTGAATATACAAAAATTAGCAGCATCTCTATATGCCAACAGCAAATAATCTGAAAAAGAAACCAAATAACTATTACCATTTACAATAGCTGCAAATAAGATAAAATATCTAAGAATAAGCTTAACCAAAGAAGTGAAAGATGTTTATAATTAAAAGTATAAAACATGGATGAAAGAAGTTGAAGAGAACACAAGATGTGGAAAGATATTCCATGATCATGGACTGGAAGAAACAATATTGTTAAAATGTCCATATACCCAAAACAACACACAGATTCAATACGATCCCCATCAAAATGCCAGTGACATTTTCACAGAAATAGGAAAAATAATCCTAAAATTTATATGGAAACTCAGAAGACTCAGAATATCTAAACAACAATCCTGAGTAACAACAACAGTAACAAAACTGGAGGAATTGGGGTGGCGCCTGTGGCTCAGTGAGTAGGGTGCCGGCCCCATATGCCAGAGGTGGTGGGTTCAAACCCAGCCTCGGCCAAAAACTGCAAAAAAAAAAAACAAAACTGGAGGAATCATGGAGCCTGACTTTAAATTATACTACAAAGCTGTAGTAACCCAAACAGCATGGGATTGGTGCAAAAACAGGGATATAGAATGATGGAACAGAATAGAGAACTCAGAAACCCACACATCTATATAGAACTTATCTCCAGCAGAGGTGGAAAGAGCATACATTGGGGAAAGGACAGTCTTTTTAATAAATGGTTCTGGAAAAATTGGATATTCACATGCAACAGAATGAAACTAGACCTTTATCTTGTACTACATACAAAAAAATCAAACCATGATGGATTAATGACTTAAAAGTAAGACCTGAAACTAGGCAGAAGTACTAAAGAAAACACGGGATGAATGTTTGAGGACATTGGTCCGAACAACAATTTCTTGAGTAATACCCCCAAAGCACAAGCAACCAAAGGAAAATTGGACAAACTGGATCACATCAAGCTAAAAAGCTTCTGCACAGCAAAGGAAATAATAAAAAGAGAGAGAGAGAGAGAAGAAACAACCCATAGAATGGGGGAAAATATTCGTAAACTCCGTTTGATAAGGGATCAATAATTAGAATATATAAGGGGCTCCAATAAATCAATAGGAAAAAAGTCATATGATCTGATTTAAAAATGGGAAAAGAATCTAAATAGATATTTCTCAAAGGAAGACATACAAATGTACAACAGGTATGTGAAAAATGCTCAACACCATTAATCATCAGAGAAATGCAAATCAAAACTGCAACAAGATATCATCTAACCATGGTTAATGGCTTTTATAAATAAAAAAAAAACAGGCATTAATGAATGCTGATGTGGAAAAAGAGGAACCTTTGTACTCTGTTATTGGGAATGTAATTTAGTGGAACCACTATAGAGAACAGTATGGAAGTTCCTCAAAAAACTAAAAATATAACTGCCATATAATCCAGCAATCTGGCTTCTAGGTATACATCCAAAAGAAAGGAAATTGAAATCAGTATATTAAAAAAAATCTGCACTGCCATGTTTATCACACACTACTCACAACAGGGAAGATTTATAATTAACCTAAGAGTCCATCAACAGATGAATGGATAAAGAATTTGTGGTCCATATACACAATGGAATATTATTTGGCCTTAAAAAAGAGTGAAATTCTGTCATTTACAACAGAATGGATGGAACTGGAGAACATTATGTTAAATGAAATAGGCTAAGCACAAAAAGACAAATCTCAAATGTTTATATTCACATGTGTGAGCTAAATATTAAAACAATTGATGTCATAGATGCAGAGAATTAGAATGATTACCATCTAATCATTAGAGGCTGGAAAGCACATAGGGAAGGGCCAGGGGAGAAATAAAGTGGGATGGTTAATGGACAAAAATACAGTTATATAGAATGAACAATATCTGATAGCACAACAAAATGACTATAGCCAAAAATAAAGTTGTGGTACACTTTAAAATAACTAAAAGAGTGGCATTGGAATGTTCCTAACAAAAAGAATGGTAAATGCTAGAGGGTTTTTATTAATACACATTGTATGCCTCTATCAAAACATCACATGTACCCTACACATATGTACAGCTAGTATGTACTTATAATATTTAAAATACAAAGTTAAAAAAGGTGAAGTTAATGAATTAAACTTCCCTGTTGGCATTCAGAAAGTCCCTCAAAGAACCTTATCTCTGCAAGTTGGTAGGCCAGTAAATTTCATTAGTAGCAGTTTTACGTGTAGGATATATTTATAGCTATACATAGAGTTATGTTTTAAAGCAAACTTGAAATACTTTTTTCACTTGAAAACAGTCCTTTGAATACCTGACTAATTTTTTAAAGTAAATTTTTGTATGTATGTTTACACATATGACACATATATGATATGTAGGAACAAGATAGGTCCTTATCTGATTTTTAAAATATTTTGCTCTCTGATATGACTACTGGCACAATAGAAATAATTAATTTTCCCCCCAAAGATGAATTTTATAACTACAAATAAGCAAACAATATCCTTGAAATCAAGCTTAAAGCGACCTAATATAAAATTATATATATATGCATGTGTGTATACAGTCATCCTTCTGGTGGGGGGAGGGCTGTTGAATTGGTTCTAAGAAGACTCTGAGTATACCAAATTTCCAAACTCAGCATACTCAAGTCCTGTGGTCAGCACTGTGGAGTTGCCTATAAGTTGGCCCTCTATATTCACATTGCTGAATCGTGTGTTTTCTATCTGCATTTTGCTGAAAAAAATCTGCACCTGAGTGTATCTTTGTGGTTCAAACCCATGTTGTTCAAGAGTCAACTGTACATATGTGTATGTATATATATGCACCTATGTGTGTATATTTATGTATATCATTCACAACTGATGAAGTTGGAAGACATGTCACTTCCATGTCTAACTTTTAAATAAGAAAATAAAGCAAAAAGCAGAAAGTAAATGTCTTAAATGTTAGGTCTCCATACTTGCATTTCCTTCTTCAAAAAAGTTATGAGCTCCCAACGTCACTTTCATTTTTGTGAAGGTTATTCAGCTGTAGTCAATTTCCATTTCACATTCTAAAGAGCTGTGACAAAGGGACTTTTAAGAGCTAATCAAATAAACAATGGATGTTCAAGAATAATTTAATTATCATGTTTCATTGAACAGTAAATTTTGTTAAGTTTTTTGTTTGCTTGTTTGCCAAGTCAAATGTTCATGACTGTGTTCTTTTTATGGAGCGTTTGATTTGTAAGGCCAGAAGTCACTGGTCATTTTGACAGCCTTAATTAGTCATTTAAATTGGTAATTACTAAAATAATTATAAGAACAAAAAGCTCATTTTGCTAATCATAAATGGTGTCATCTTTTCAAACAGACTTTCCTCCAGATCCTATTGTTAAACTCTGCCATGTTGGTATTTAATTTGAATTAAAGAGCCTAGCTGCTCAAATTCTACATGTCAGAAAAGAAGGTATGCTGAAATTGAACTAGAAAAAGCCAAGTATTTTCACCAAGCAGCAGAAATTATGGGAGCTTTTTTTGATATGGATCCATTAATTCTTCTAATCTCCCTGGCAGACATTTACTTGAATCCAATTGCAAAATATTCACATTTTCAAAGGCAAATGTTTTTCCCTATTGCCACTCTCTCAGTCACATCCATTACATTTTATTATTTCTACATCATTAAATGCAGGTCAACGTCTTGAGTCCAACAAACACAAGCATTTATTTCCAGACTACTAACACTGCTGAGAAAGATAAGAAGCAGGGGAAAAATAACCTGATTTGTAAACATGAACATTAAAATCAAGCTACAAAAGATGATATAACAGATCCAGTGTTGCAACCCTATGCTTACCGTGAGGGAAATGTATTTCTATAGTAGGACAAGAATCAAATGATGTTCCTTTCAGAGTTTAAGGACCCTTTGTTTGCAAAGCTTACCCCATTCCTTGCCAGACCTGTCCTTGGGAAATGACTGAGCACTAAGTTGATGTTTAAAGTTCATACTGCTCCAGGATCTCAGGTTCCTGGGGTGTCATAAATGAAAAATAGTTCAGCGGTGCAAAAGTAGTCACAGCTCTTCTTTTGTTAAGAAACCCTTTTGTAGAAATTCTTCCTCTGACTACTACTCTGAGGGTTCCTTTTCTCTCACTGCTCCCTCTCGTGAATGCTAACTGCCTGTTTAACAAGGCCCTTCCTGCCTGGGGGAACTGGACAGAAGTTACAGAGTAGTTGCGGGAGCAAGCTGAGGGGTCCGACTGACTGCTCGTGACTCTGGATCCACCACTGACAAGTCAGGAAGTTCCCAATCACTAAGCAGCTCTTTCTCATCTGTATAATGTGAATAAAAATACTTTGCCATAGGGTCATTGTAAGGATTACAAGAGATTATACCAGTACAGTACCAGCCATGGAGAACATGGCCAATATCTTTCTGTGTGATCACTTTTCCAGTGATGTCCAAGCAACTCAGGGAACATCATTACCAGATATTGATAACATGGGCATGTCTAAGTCATCATTCCATAATTAGCTCTCACCAGTGCATCCAGCCCACTCTCCTAACCTTCCTTAAGTGCCTACCTCATTTATAGTCAGAAGGGAGACTCTTCCCCCACCTTATCTTCATATAGCAAATACAGTATAAAAATAGCAAGATCAACAAGTTCTCTGCTCTTAATGATACATTCAAAGGGAATACGGTTGGAAGACAAACAAGAAATTAAATCAATAAGAAGATCACTTTAGGTGGTGTTGAGAACTATGAAGAAAAAAAGCAGAATAATGGGATAGAAAGTATTGAGGCATGAGGGGCTGGGGGTGGATACTTCCACCGGGTGATCCAACGTGACCTTCCTGAGAAAGTGGCCTTTGAGAGCCTGAGGGATGAGGAGGACGAGCTGTGAGAATCCTGGAGTAAAGAAATGGCACATGCCAAGAACCCAATCATCTGATCCCCTAATTTCACAGAGCAGGAAATTGAGGTTCCGAAGAGGCAAGTGACTTCACCAAGTGTCACAGAGGTAGGTTTGAAATTCTGGTCTCCATAGCCACAAGCTCTGGGCCCTGATATATCTGGTCCAACACCCATTCACTAGAACCCCATATTGCCAGCTCATTAAAAGTGCATATGAAACTCCAGCTTGGAGTCAAGGAAAAAATATCCCTAGATGGTGGTAAAGGCCAGCCAATCAATGAGGTCATGTAGCAGGTTATAACATATGGGAAAATCAAGGCCTTTACCTTCACCAAATCCCATTTTTTTAGGACATTCAAATGTGAACAAGAGAAATCATGTTTTCCTGACATTTAATAGCTATGAGACAGAGAATCATCCTTGTGGCTTTCTGATCACAGTCATTGGGTTCTTTGATATAACCAATTATGTTCAAATTCCCAAGGGTTTCAATATGACAGTGACATAGATCTCATGAAGCATCTTACTGCATGCTGTATCAGTCAGCTGGGCTGCCGTGACAGCATACCACACCCTTTGTGACTTTAACAACAAAAATTTATTTCTCACAGTTCTGGAGGCTGGAAGGTTGAGATCATGGTGCCTCCATAGTTGGGTTCCTGCCTTCTTGCTGTGTCCTCACATCTCAGAGAGAGAGAGAAATCTCTCTTTCTTCCTCTTCTTTGAACACCACCGATACCATCCTGAAGGTCTCACTTTCATGATCTCATATACCCTTAATTATTTCTCCCAAGCCTCATTTTCAAATACCATCACATTGAGGGTTAAAGATACAAACATATGGATTATGGGAAGACTCAAACATTCAGTCATAACTCACATTCTTTATGGGTTGGACTGGTTTTGTTTTAAAATTTTCTCTGGGGTGGGGAATAACATTGATTTCACCCTGAAACATATCTTTAGGGTATGAACTCTCAACCTAAACCAAGGGTAAGAACTTTTGATGATTTAGATCACAATTACTTAATACATGATATGAAAGTTTTTCTTAACCTGGAAGCTTGATTTAAGTACACACTACAATAAAAGGACTAGGTGGAGGAGAAAATATAACAGAAATAAGGAACAGATTTTCCCAAGGTCATTTAACAATGAACCAAATCCCATTTTCATTCTCGGGTGGTACAACCTTTACCTGTGCTTTAAGTGAAACTTTCAAAGAGTTGCAGAATAAACCACATGGTATTGGACCCTCACACAACTGTCTTTGTCTGATGAGATACTGCAAAAGTGTGGCCATAAAGGTAAGCTATTTTTGTGTTCTTCAAATTTTTAATGTGCTTACAAATCACTAGAGGATCTTATTAAAATGCAGTATTCATGTGCAAGGCATGAGGGCTAGGAGTCTACATTTCTAGCCAGCTCCTCAGTGATGCTAATGCTGCTGGTGCTTGAACCACACTCTGCACCATAAGAGACTATTGCTGCATCAAGCTCCATTATGAAAAAGTGCAGGAAAAAGAATTGTACTGTCTCTTGAGTCTCAGTACAAGGTGAAGCTTAGTGTGTTTAGAGAAAATTATTTTCGTTTATGATGGACTTCTTAAACCTCATGGCTGATGGTATTTTTTTCTTTCCCTCGGTCACTAGGAAACATCTTCGGTAAGAGTATAAGACTTGATGATGATGCATTTTACTTACTGATCTTACTCCATTAATCTACACCTGTCTATATCTTGTTTTCCTAATATTGCTTTTTTTTTTTGCTAGTATTGGTTTTTACTTCTTACTACATTTTGTTGTTGCCTTACATGCATCTTTGTAAGATGCTTAGAATCCCTCCTTCGAATAAGATAGAATGTGAAAAAAGAATCGCACCACAACCCAGTGAAAGGGAAATATTGTCATATTACCACCCAACAAGGCTCATTGGCTGCTGCTCAGGAGGAAGCCAACGGACTGAGACAGTAGGGATTATAGCAGAAAAAGCATTTAATAAAGTGAGGAGATGGGAGGGATTTGTTAAATTTGTCCCCCCGAGAATTTGTGAGGCCAGGTATTTAAAGATAGTTTGGTGGGTTGAGAAGCAAACATTTCATCTTGTGTTGAGTCAGTCCCCATGTCACAAGACCAACTGATTTGGTTCCTCGGTATGGCTGCTGGTCTGGGTGGGTCAGTTGGTCCCTGGAATGCAAGGCCTGGAAGATATCTAGACCAGACTCAAGCTTCACAAGGCTGATGTTATCTCTGGGAGCAATGAACGAAACTAAGAATCTTCATGACCATCAGTTATGTGACTCCTGAGTGGTAACAACTGGAAGAAAGCAAGCTTGGGAACAATGACTGGTCATGTGCATCTTTTAGCTATGCCTGTACCTTTGCAGAGTTCAGGCCCCTTCTACAGTTTCCACCTTATTGCTTTTTATTAACTTTAGAAAGGGTGGTTTTAGAAAACTCACTCCAAGGCTCACAATGCACGGGAATTCAGACAGTGGGATATGCCATTGACAATGGAAAAGCAGAGACTCCTATAGGTGGAACTGAGAAATATTAACCTAATTCCCTGTCGCGATGTGCTTAATGTTTTGACAGATAGATGAAGTGAGGATGGCTGAGTGAGTTCATACTTTAAGGACTTTACACTTGAGATTCCAGTTGCCTTGGGAGGGCCTATGAGCATTAAAGTCACTTGGAATAGCCTCTGCTGTTGCTACTAACTGCAGAGGAACCCTGGAGTGAATGCTGGCAGGTACTCTGAGACCTTAGCGGAAGAACAAGCTTCCTGTTCTTTAGGTAGAGCTCCAGCTTAGCTCCATCAGAAGGCAACGCTACCCAATGCCAACTCCTTACATGCACCAATCTGAAAGTAGCTAAGAAAACTAGAAGGTAACCTCTGCTAGTTACTATTCAGGATGCAAAAGAGCTCCCATGGTGGTTACTTAACTTAGAGCCAGGCATTTAACACTGTCCATCTCTGTGGCCTCCTCCACATTTGGCAACAATAACAACTTGCTCTTAGGATTGCTCTGTGAATTAAATAAAACACTTAACACTGTGCCAGGTACTCTGAATATTCTCAATAAGTGGTTTACCGTAATTACATTTATTTCTGCTCTCATTTTGTATGTCATGCCTCAGAGAATTTGCGGAGAAAAAGAGCCAAAACCATATATGTTGACTGATTCTTTCATTTTGTCAATCCTTCTGGAAGTTTTCTAGAGTCCACTGTGGCTACTCTTTGTTTTCAAGGTTACTTCTTCAGAGCCCTTGTGAAGTGGAAAACATTAGCTGACACAATCAATAACATTCAAATTTGATCTTGTAAACGAAGTTTGTGTTTACCTCTTATGAGGCAAAGAGGTCAAGGGACTTTCCTCATATGAAAATATAAACACATCAACGTGTGATTTCTGCTAAAGCATAAATAAACGTTCTTTTCATAAAGAGCCCTGTTAAACACAAACACGCATACACAGGAAAGAACAAGTGCTGTAACGCCAAAGAGACAGGTCTTTACTTTGGATCTTGGTTTAAACTCTGGACACCAACAGTTAAACAAGAGCTTCACTTACATCTAGCATTTGACTCTTGGGAAATTCCAGTATATCCCACTCAATTTTTAAAAAACTCCTCCTATTCTCAACTATTTAATTGCCACAAGGGTCAGAGGGGAGGAAATTCTTACTTCTAGAAACTCCTAATACTCATGTAAACATGTTTACTTTTCATTCCTTCTCATTTAAACTCTTCGATAGCTCAAAAGTTCTGCTTCTTATTCAAAGCTCTCTAAAATATCAAAAGTCTGTTATTGGGAAACAGAAGAGTTAAGAAACGTCAAAGCAAGGAAGTGGAATTTACTGAAATAAATATTTTCCTCTCTTTACTCCTTACTCTTTCTGGGGGCAGAGGGCAGTGGTGGCCTGAGGGAGAAAACATACTGGTTAAATATAATCCTTCCGGCAGGATGCTTTCTCTTTAAAAGAAATAAATAGAATTAGGCACAATTGAACAAACGAGTTGCAGAGGAGATTTTGTATAACAGTGGGGTCAATATCGCAAATGCATTAAATGTGCATCTAAATAAAGTGATATGCTCCATTCTAGGAAATAGACCAAAGGCTTTAGGCAAAACCTGAGCTAATGGTAGTCCGCTCTTCAGTGAACTTACACCTGCCTTTGGACTGCATTGCCAACATCTGACCCTAAGCAGGTCTCACCCTTCCAGCTTGTCCCAATCTCCCGTTGCTCCAACCCACCTAAATACATTCCATAATAAAACTCCATTTCTCCTGACTGATCTGGTGTGGTGTTTGCAGAAAGTTGATCTATACTTTTAAAAAAAGTTTTCAAGTACTATCAAATATATATTCAGAAAAATACACAAATCCTAAGTTTTTAGCTTATAGAATAGTAGAAAGCCATCTAAATGAGTTAGTTCATGCCAGAGCACAGATACACTTCATCAGAGCACAGATACTTCATCCATTTTAAAAGATAAACTTCTTTAAAAAAGAAGTCTGATTAGAGGCTTTACAACATGTTATGGATATTCAAGCAAAATAATAAAACGCTCTAGTTCTGACATGAGAAAAATCTTTTTAGTCATTTTAGAGCTGAGATTTGATACCAGAGGAACTTGCTTTAGGGAACAAGTGGGAAGGAGATTTCAGAAAATTATTTAAACTTGACCTGATCCTATCAATTGGTCTTAGCATGAGTTGTCATTCATTGATTTTCTATGGAGGAAATTTGAGACGAACTAAGGAGCAAATACTTCTCTCTTGCCAATGTATAACTGTTGCTCATAACTGTTCTTGGAAAGTTCACAGAATAAAGAGGGCACTGACTAGGAGTCTGCACATAATCTTACTGCGGTGACTTAGGTTAAAACTGAAATCAAATCTGCTTTGGCATACGTCTCTACTCTTCTCAACAACTTCCCTAAAATTTCTCTCTCTTGGTCATTGCTCTTATTCAGCATCTCCTTGGTCTCTGTTCTTCATATTCAAACACATTTTGGAGGCTTCCCATCGTGTGTATGTGTGTGTGTGTATTCCATTCTCAGAGTCCAAAACTACCTTGTTAACCTGGCAACCATACCTATACCTATTATAAAGCAGTGTTCAGACCCTACAAACATCTTTCTCTAACCTTCAGGAGGAGCTGGGACCCCCAAACAGGGATTTCAGAAAAGGAACTATACAAATACCATAGTGAGATATGTTTTTCTCAGTGGGACTCCTAGTGTCTCTGAATTATATCTTTCAATAGATGATAATTTGCTCCAGCGTACATAGACAGGTTTAGCCCATACTGGACATGGGCTACCCATAATCTTTTCACCCTTATCCTATTCTTTTTCTCTTCTGACAACCAGCCTTTGAGAACTTGAAGTAACAAATATAAAGAGTCTTAAGGGATTAGATAATGTAAGCTTAGGCTCCTCAACCAAGTCCAATTATAGGGTTTCAGGTTCAAAAGGGATACTCTGCCCCACAGAATCTCACCGAGTTTGGGTGCCAGCTCAGACAGCATATCACCTTACTGTTTCCCTTCAAGAGTTAATTGATAGAATCAAATGCAAAGCACATGACTTCTTGCTGCCAAAATCGCTGCCAAAACTGCCTGACTAGATGTGTAAGCTCCCATGAAATGTCTTGGCAAAAGCTGGTTTCCGAGTGTTGGCCAAGGTGCTGAAGTGAAGGGGAGGCAGAAACACCTTTGCTGGTTGATCCCTCCCCCTCCTCTTTTTAAGACATTGAATTTATTCATTTTGACAAGATATCCTGAGATTTCAAATCTGACATAATTTTGAAGAAAGCAGTATCTTTCCCTATGAAAGTGTGTAAAGGGGCATTTGCAGTATCTATTCTTTACAGAAATTCCAGTGCTAAAATTTTTCTAGCAGAAGCTGCTTAAAAACAAAACACAAACCACAGACAACATTTTAAGCTGTTTATTCCAACGGAATGCTGTATTTCTCTATTAGATCCTTACTGCAATTCTGTCAAATGAATCCATTGTAAAATAAAGTTACTGCAGAGACGGTGGCAGAAAATGACTAACCCACAACGCTGAATGATCATTCAGAAGTAAAAAGTATTTTCTGTTCATGTCTGAAGCTTTTCTTATTATCTCTACTTTTACTTGAATTGAATCTTTTTTTTTAATGTTCTTCTTGACAGTTTGTCCTTTCTGCCCTGAAAATGTGCCTGCTGATATGAGAACCGCGGGCCGCCCCTGGCACAGTTATGGGCTAACAGTTGAATCACCTCTGGGTAATTCCAGACTGCAACCAGTAAGTGAAAGAGAAGCCACCCTGGCCACCATTCCCGTCCCCTTGGGCGTCCAACACTCTTCCTCTGCCAGGCAATTTGCTTCTGTTCTGTTCAACTTTTCGAACTCTGGCTTTAGAGAATAGTCCTGGCTGTGGGAACTGGCTCCGAGCAGCTTTTGGCTCTCTCCCCATTGGTGACTGGCGAGAGTAACACTTTCTTTGACATTCTTAAAGAGAGCTGTTTAATTCCTAATGGTATTTATTGGCAGAAAAGAAAATGAAACGCACCACGCGGATTCCGGTCCGGCCAAGGCAGGCCAAGAGCGCGACTTGCCCAGCCTGGGTCTCGCCGTGAGGCTGGGTTCCCACTCGCTTCCCTTCCCGTTACGGTTAATTTGCTTTTTTCTCTTGCTACGTCTACCCCGGAGTGTGACACCTACTGGAATTTAGGAACATCTGGAGAGGTATGGATGTGATTCGGGCATCAGGCTGACGGCTGCCCCTGGGACTTCCCGCGGAAATCACCCAGCACTTCGAGGGCGTTTCAACAAGGAAGTAACCCGCAGAGCGTTGCTGGCGGGAGAACCCCGCGAAACATCTTAGAAAAATACCAGAAAGCGCCGTACACTTAACGACCCACATCTCCTCCACCTTCTCCCTCAGGCCTTTCTGCAAGTGTAAAGTGGCTTGTGGGATTTTGTGCAGTGGTGGAGGCTTGTGCGCGACAGTCAAGGTGGGTGGGGGCCCAGCTCTGGCCAGGGCGAGAAGCACGGATCACATCTCTCACGGAGCGCCCTGCGCACCCCACCCCGGCGATGATACCCCAACCCACCCCGGTTCCCGGCGCTCGCATTACCTAGCGCCGATGTGACTGGAGGGTGCCTTCCCGTCCACTCCCACCGCCCAAAGCCCGGGCAAGTCCTCTCCCACGCTGCGCTCTTGCGCCGGTACAGCTGTTCAGCTGAGGGTCCCGCGTCCCCCAGTCCTTACGCGTCTGTGGCGCTGCCTGGCAGAGGTGGCACCAGGGGCGCCCTCAAAGGCAGTGCCAGGGAGTGCGGGGGAAAGGACTGGCGAGCTGCAGGGGCAGAGGAGCCCCGGACACTCGGGGTGGCAGGTCTTGGGGCCCCTGGCCGCCCCGGGCGCGTGGGGAGGCGCGGAGGACGCGCCACACTCACCCGCTGCTGCTGACGGCTGCTAACGGCCACCGCGGCGGCGGACGCGGCGCTGTGCCGGAGCTCGGCCGCCTGCCCAGGTCTCAACAGGCTCCGGGTGAACCTGCGGGTCCGCTCGCTGGCCATCGTCGGCCGCGCCGAGAGCGCCGCGGCCCGGAGCGCGCGTCCCGCCGGTCTTCCCCGCGCCAACCTTCTCTACCCACCCGCCGTTCAGGAAGCGGAACTCGGAGCCTTCCCCCCCCTTCCTCGCTCAACTCGCAAGAGGCGGGTTTTTCTTTTTTGCGCCCCCACTCTTCCCACCCCTTTCCCTCCGCTGAAGCTTCCCTACGACTTTCCAAACGCTGCGCTCCTCGAGCGCGCGTGGCCAACTCGGCGGGCGGCCGCGGCCGGGCAGCGGCGCATCTGCAGCTGGAGCCGCGGGACCAGAGCCGCGCCGCCCACCCGGACTCAGCTGGCCGGTCGGCTGGGGCTGTCCCTTCAGCCCCGGAGATGGCAGGCGACTGGGGAGGGCGCTGGGACAACCGAGGGGCTCCGGGCGGGGCCTGTAAGAGGCCGTCACCCCCGCTTGGAGGCTGTTCCGAGAGTGGGAGCACTGGCTGCACTCGAGGGTTAGACCCCCTATTTTCCGCGTCTGGCAAGTGGGTGGGGCCTAGCCTCCTTCCTTCTGGTCCTTGCACCTTTGGAAAGGGGTTGAAGTCGTACCGAGGGTCTGGTGGCTGGAGTCTCCATAGCATCGCTCAACCCAACGTTTGGAAATCTTTGCCCGAAGTCTTTATGCAGGGCCTTGAACTAAGTTTTCCACCTGCATTCACACTTTCAACCAGTATTCATTAAGCGCCTACTGTATGCCAGCTGCCAGCTTGCATAGTTCTGGAACTTCCCCGTCTTACCTTAGGGATGGATATGTGTGGGGTCATATTTTGGGGGTGGTGGTAGATAGCAGCGGATAATCAAGTGAACAAATAAACACATACAAGTAAATGACCAAGATGGCTCCAGATACCAATCTGTGCTAAAAAATAATTACTGAGGGTACTGTGGGGTCAGAGACTTTGGGTGGTGGTATTAGGGTGAGCAGGCCGGAGCCTACCAGCAGGGTTCCTAGGTAGGGAGGTCAGGTATAGGGCTGTGCTCCGCAGTTGAAGACTTGTCTGGTCCTGCCCTGCACTCGCTCCCTCCATATCTGGTTAAAGGATTCCAAGGACTCTTCTCCTGATGGCTCCCTGGGTGGTTCTCCTACTTCACGTGGGGCTGAGTGGGCCCCTGGGACTATCAGTCTGGAGGGATCTGGGACAGTCTCTCCCACGTCTTCTGGGTTCTCCTTAGCAGCTTTGTGTGGATTCATGACCCTGCCATTTTCTAAAGCCAAAAATATGTTTTTAACACAAGGTCACATTTGGGTATAAAGAATCCTTAAACAGCTTTTAAATATACTCAAGTCAGCTTTCTGTTTTCTGCAAATCAATTAGCCAGAGATGCAGGTTAGAAATCATTTCAGTGTATTCCAGAAATCACAATGGGCAGAGGTTCTGGGAGACGGAGCAAGTGCCATTTGAAACATCACCTGGTTTCCAGATACCCCACATAATGCAGGCTAGGTGCTGTGCTGCTTTCATACTGGTGCTCAGGATAGGAGCACAGCCACCTACAAGGAGAGACAAAGTCACTGGCTGCCTCTCTGGTGCCATCTGAAGATCTCTGCAGGAATAATGCTCTCCAGCCATACCCTGTCCCAGGTTGTGTCCTGTGTTGATGACTTTAAAATGCGTGTTCTCTCGAGATAATACATTAAGCACTTTTGAATGAATTTGAGGAGGTAGTTGGTCTTTGTGTCTGGTTTCAGAACACTGCCTGGCACACAGTGGGTGCTTAATAAATGCCAGTGTATGGATGACTTTCTTGAGGGCTCAGGTGGGCTGGTGCAGTCAGAGACCTGAATATGTCTGCAACAGAGAAAGACAGAAAGGAGAAGAGAAGGGTGTACTGTAGAATGAAAAACACATCTGAGCGGCTCGGTGCCTGTGGCTCAACCGGCTAAGGCTCCAGCCACGTACACCTGAGCTGGCGGGTTGGAATCCAGCCCAGGCCCGCCAAACAACAATGAAGGCTGCAACCAAAAAAAAAAAAATAGCCGGGCGTTGTGGCGGGTGCCTGTAGTCCCAGCTACTTGGGAGGCAGAGACAGGAGACTCGCTTGAGCCCAGGAATTGGAGGTTGCTGTGAGCTGTGATGCCACGCACTCTATCAAGGGTGACAGCTTGAGGCTCTGTCTCAAAAAATAAAAAATAAAAAAATAAAAAGAAAAACACATCTGAGCATGTCCTGGGTATGGCACCTCACTGATACAAAGATG